>CM040241.1:232943077-232982461 GCA_022545495.1 Chrysanthemum lavandulifolium | reverse complement strand
TAGAGAGACTTAGTTGTTGCATATGGGTGGTGTTTTGGTTGTTGGTGACTTCGATATCATCATCTGATCCAGGCATGGTGAATGTTGTGTTGGTTGTATGGTTGTTTTAGAAAAGACTGTTCTTAGTATCGTAGAGACTCTCCCGAGACTATGATACCACTTGTTGAAACGTTAGACCTTGATAGATCTTGAGCACTCATAGATCGTTAGTATTGCTTATGTAATCACAAACAAACTAATAGACAATCTCTACTACTTATATTCTTTAGCGGAAATCAAATATAAGAACAAACACAAATAACTAAGAACTCGTTGATCCTCTATGGATCTTTATATTACTAAAACTTTGTTTTTCAACTCGTACATAATTTATACTATTGTGTTCCTTTTTTAGACAAGGAACCCTAACTTGTTTCCTAAGAAACGTATAAACATAAAACTAAATAAGATATACATAATCACTTCATAATAAAGCTCATGCATATCCTAACTAACTATAGAATATGCGGAATACTATCTCCGCAGAAACAAACTACGAACTATATAACTTCAGTAGAATTATATCTTCAGTAGAATCCAGCATACTTCAGTAGAATCCTTCAGCATAATTCATACTTAGCATAATTCCCAACAAAGGCGCAGAAAGCCCCAGACTGACAAGCCACCCAAAGGAGACCAAGCAACATCCACCCCGGTGACAATGAAGGACACTGATACATCACAATCAGTGCCCTTGGTACCACAAACTACTCCTTAAGATCCAGAGGGAAACATACAACCCGTTGGTAGGGGAGGGCCTTCCACACATCCTGATGAGGACATTCGCCAATCACAGCTTTTGTCTGAGGACACAACTACTGATTCCAAAGACTCAGGGGGAAACAAACAACCCACTAATAGGAATTTTACTTCCACTGCTTGTAAGGATAGCACTGGGAAACTCCCACCAGTGCTTGAAGGAGCAAAGAGGGACAAAGACTCAGAGGGAAAGAAACAACTCGCTGATATGGAACTCATCACCAATCCGACTCCATAGAAGACACGGAAACACCCATCGTGTCGAGGGGTCCTGGGGGACAGACTCGGGGGACAAAACCACCACGATACGGAACCCACAACCGCCTGGTCTTCTCACTATTGCCGATGTTCAAGACCTATTGTTTTCTGATGAAGAGGTTAATGCAGACAGTGAGGAGGAAGTATTTTCTGCTGGGGAAGAAATGGAAGCTGATCCAAAAGAGCCTGAAGAGTCACCCTTCCAACCTGAAGATGACTCATCTAACTCTTCAGACTCTTCAGCATCTTCCTGCCTTGAGGAATTGAAGAAATATGACAATGTTCTTCCCATCACTGAAAGGCAACTGATAATGTGGTTAAGGAGAGCTACTTAGAAGCTTTACTCTGGTGTTACTGATAGCCTATGGGATCATCATGTTGAAGCTGCTGCAAGTTAGGTTGATCTCAAAGCTGAAGTGGTTGCTAACTATGAAAATAATGATGAGCACAGGGATCTCATTTATGACCATCTTCACAAGCTGGATGATCACCTGAAGAAATTTCTCAAAACCTTCCTGGATGCTCATACCAAACTTGACGACATCAAGGAATCCATCAAGGAAGACCCTGCACTAAACACCAAAGTGCTTGAGGCTATGGAAACTTACATGAAGAACTCTTCCAGCCTCACTGAACTGATCACAATGCTTAACAACTCCAATGTTCAGGGTCTTACCACTTCAATTCAGGATATTCAGTCCACTCTGGCCTGGAATCTCGGGCCTAGAATGACTGCGCTTGAATTATCTCAGGCCACTCTTGGGGAGAAAGTAACTGGAATTCAAAAAGACACATCAGAAATCAATTCAATGGTTTCTGAAATTTATCAGGCATTCAAAGGACAAGCTGCTCCCTCACCCTCAGTGCAACCATCAACTCTTGCCCTCACTGACACTCCAACAACAGTTGAGGGGGAGAGATCCAATGAAGAAACTCCGTCTCACACTGAGAGAGAGCCAACTCAACCAGTGACTGCAGTACCCATCTCTTCAATACCGCCAACAACATCAGTAACAACAACAACAACAACACCAGTGGTAACAACACCAGTGATATCAACATCAACATCATCAGTCCAGGACAAGGGCAAAGGCACCATGATCACACTAGAGCCTGTAAAGATCCCCTTTTTCATTGGCAACAAAAAGTACATGCTCAGTCGAGAACAACTAAGTGCCTATCTTGAGAAAGAAGACAAACTCAAGAAACAAGCTAGGAAGAACAATGAAGCAAAGTTGCCTTGGTCAAGGTGGTTCATGAAGAAGCTGAAAAGTTAGGAATCGATCCTAAGACACTAGAAAAAGGACAAGTCGGTCTAAAGTTCAAAGCAGCTCAGGATGCTAAGATGACTGCCTTGAGAAAAAGAAAGGATGAAAAGAACAAGAAGGCTGCTGAGATAAGACAAGCAAGGATCGATCACTACAACTGGACTATGACAAGCAGAAGAGCCCCTGAGACTATCACTGATGTTTACATCATCCCCAAGTCCAAGCCAGTTGCAATGAACGTCTACAGGGGAGTGGACAAGAGAGACTTTGAGGTTCATTATCCTCTTAAGTTCACTGACTCCGGGATCACATAATTAGATTAACTTGGCCCTATCCTTGAGAAGAAGAAAAATTAGGTTGGCAAAGACCTGATGAAAGCCTTGAGCAGAAGATATGAAATACTGAGGGATGCACCCACTGAGCTTGGAATTCAATCCGCTCTCCCTGAAGCTCAAGGCACTCAACCCTAGTCATCCCAAAGGAAAAGGAAAAGAGTTGAATATGAGCCTGAAACCAAGGTCTCTGGTTTTGACTGCAACAGAGAGCTACCTGAAGGGGTGAATTTTGTTAACTGCTTGGTCATAGAAGAGCCTGAGAGAGGACTCTTCATCATTGATGTTTATGGAAACCAGGCATTCCAAAGATGGAGCGATATTGATCAGGCTGGCGTGGCCACAATGTTGAGTTACTTGACAGTGGCTTCTCAAATTCAGTCCCCTGAAAACATCAGGTTCTGTGCTGACCTGAATGCTAAAGTAAGAGACCATCCTGACAAAGCAACTCTCCTGTCAAAGAAGCCGAAGCTTAAAGCCCTGGGCATCCACATCGAATGACATCACTGATATATCTATCATTTCATCTTTTGTACTAGTTAGGAACTTGTAATATCTTGAATAAACGATGTATTGTTTTGTTAAAGATCAGTGTTCCTTATTATGTTTACTAGTACATTCAGTATAAGAAGAAGCCTCTTGCTCACTTACACTGATCAAAACACTTAGGCTATTTGTATATCCAAATAAGGGGAGACTGTTGGGTTCAGTGAATACCCAAACCCCTTAATTCTAGGATTTGAATAGAAAATACCCTAAGTGTTTATGACCTTAAACACTAACAGGTCACTGAGCGCATAGCCACTCAGTGAGTCATCTTCAGGATACTCAGTACGAGACGAAGAAGTAAAGTCTCTCCACTCAGTGAGGCGGAACTCAAGGGGTGTAGACTGAGTCAAGAAGAAGATGGTGGATTCAGTGAGTGATGACAATAACCCATTGAATCCCAAAACTCCTCACCAACTATTACCACTGAAGACAAGACTAAAGATCAAGACTGAAGGCTAAGAAGACCGAAGAATGAGCGGGACTAGGCGGGATAAGTTTGAACAAATAAGACGAAGTCCTTATCAACCCAATGTCAAACTTTCCCTGAAACGCTAACATCCATGATCAGTGTCATCACTGACAAGAAGAAAGCGTCTTTGTATCTTACTAAAAGTAGCCTATGTAAATAGAGACAACATACACCAGTATTTTGTCTTCTGTAACCTTGTCAGTTTGTCCTCTAGGATGGAGTCAAAATAGCCATAAGGTTGGAGTGAAAGATTAAGCTTGTGCATTAATTGTGAAAAACACACACAAGCATCTTTCACTCCTCCAAATACGACTATGTCCCTGAGATAGCTCAGTGGTAACTGAATAGTTATGCTTAGACTTAGCCTAAGCTTCGTGAGGAGTTACACCATATTTGTCATTTCAATCCCAAGTACTATTCGGCAAGTACTTGGGTAATGTATTATTTTTTATTCGTTTTAATAAAGAATATAAACGTTGAAAAAATCCTTTGTGTTCTATCTTGTTAGAACTTATCTTAATGTGCTTTACTTCAGTCATGATTCACAATTAGTAGTATTTACTGTTTTAAGCTATTTGTGAAACGGGAACAACATAGTGTGATATGTAAATTAATACACAAGATTATACATATACGAAGATCTCATGTTATTCTTCTTTATGAGATTAAGTAAAGATATCCGAAACAGTATTTCTTTTTTACTATCCATGTTAAAAAAACGAAACATGTCATTTCTCTTTTTAGTTTAACCCGCGCGTACATGATTTTACAAATTAAATACAACTAAAATTATATTAACGGGAATATAAATATCAAAATGAAGCACAGCTTCACGAGTTACTGTGAGATTTAAACATATACACGATATTGTGTATATAGCAACGACGCATGTAATTACTCTTTAAAGTTAAAATAAGGATATTTAGAAAAACATTTTTTAAAAGTCTTTACGTGATATTAAACACGCATAATGTTTAAAACATGATATCAATATTTACATTTAATCAATATCAGCATCAACACCATGCCAGTTAAACAAAGTTAAATCCTTCCTCTAATGAAAATCTATACACAATATCAATCGATAATAATACATAATGAATATTTTATGTAAAAACCCGCATGTGCACGGATATTATAATTATATATGCACCCGGACAGGCTTTAATATGTAAATGCACCGGACAGACTTTACTATAATAGATTTTATATAATGTTACAGAAAAATCTTATTTAACAACTATGTATGCATCCGGACAAGCTTTACTATGTCAAAATAGAAATTTACAAGATATAATTTACAATTTTAACTAATTGTACTATTAAAATCAGATGATACAATTTGTATGCACAAATAACTAAAATTTAAACGTATATAACTTATATCAAAACACATTAAGTAAGATTTATGCCAAAGTTCCGTACATGCACGGTATTATAAGTATATAGCTAGTAACAATAAATGATTGTAAAAATAACAAGAGTAATCAAGATTGACATGGCCAGTTAAACCTAAGACGTTCAATGTTATGTTCTTTAATAATTAAATTTTGAAGGAATTGTTTATTTATATAGCTAATAAAACTTGAATATATATATATATATATATATATATATATATATATATATATATATATATATATATATATATATATATATATATATATATATATATATATATATATATATATATATATATATATATATATATATATATATATATATATATATATATATATATATATATATATATATATATATATATATATATATATATATATATATATTCTCAAAAGTATAAGTTTTCAATATATAATATACAATGTTTTTAAACATGTTTTGTGTAAATATGCAAATATTTTAGGTTTAGTAGGTATATTTGTAATTGCCATTTTTATTTTGTTTAAATTATTAAAAAAATTATAAACTTAAGTAACCAACTTTCCTAAAAAGAAATGTATAAATTTAGTTCCAGTTTCACATAAAATCAACATAACCTTTAGTATCATTTAAAAACTTACTCTTAATTAACTCAAAAAGTGTAGTTCTAGTTCTAGCTAGTCTGATATATATTGGTTCTATACCAGCAACATGTCTATCACCAACACAAAACCATATGCATAAGATGTAAATTTCGTAATTATGTGACGATGCTGTGCAAAGAAAATAAAGTAATTATAAGACGGTATATAAGCATCAGACGCGAACTAAATAACTTAAATACAGCAAAGATTACATGAACAAATCATAAGATAGCAAAAACTAACAACACAAATTCACACATTCAATTCATCTCACAAAAACACACAAGCAAGCCATTACAATGTAGGCAATCAGAAGTTTCAAAATACAAACTGAATGAAGTATAATTGGTTCCCTTCTTTCAGATCAATCACTCCCATAACCCATTGTAAATTACTTACCATTTCCTACTTTTATAAATATTGCCATCATAAATAGACACAAGCGCACGTTAAAAGCCCTGCAATCTTTCGCGATTTCCTTACTTTTTCTTCATCTTCAGTACCTATAAAATGTCACCAAATCGCCAACTTTCAATATCCGGTCATAAAATTATCCAATAAGTTTAAGACTTTATACTTATCATATATGTGTCAATAAACATTTGGCTTATGAGATAGCTTGAAAAAGGTGTTACAGTATAAATTTAGATGCAACATGGAAATCTTGTGAATGACATTGACTGCACACTGTGATTTAATTAGCCTGCAACAACTTCATTTAGTGACTGCTTCTATTATTTCTAAATACCTGGTGAAGGTGTCTTTAAAGTAGCCAGAAATGTAAGGTATCTAAGGTGCAAACAACATGTAGGGACTGAAACATCATCATCATCATCAGTGTCATTTATCATGTCTAAACATTACCTTTTGGTCTATATTCTTATAAATAATAAAATACCTTACTTTATATGTATGCATACAAGTAATTGTTTTTGTGAACATTCATTCATACCATAAAACATCATATATAAGTACAACTACATGTCGTACATAACAACACAGACCTTTTTATGCATACAAATATCAACTGAAAATTTGATAATGATTGCCTTGTTAGTTGTTGAGATAGTAATATAAAGGTCAAACTAATGATTAAGATAAATTTTTGTATTACAGTATTACTATGCAGATAACAAATGTATGACAACAATGACTTATTAGTACACTGTTAGATATGAGTCATCCTTTTCACTCCAATTAGAGATGTTGAGACGGGCAAGGTCCGCTTGGACTATATGAGGTTGTATGTATCAAAAGACTTTATGGGACTTTGAACTTGTTTAACCGACCCACGTTCCCCTTAACCAAAGAACTTAAATTTGACGCATTTGAAATAAGACGCAAGCCGGATAACCTGTTACTAATCAGTAAGGACGTTGAAACAGCCACATCTAATTCTATTCGGGTTTTGCAATGAACTAAAGCAAGGTCGAACATCAGCTGTCATCACCGCTCTCAAAACCCTAAGTCCCTAACCAAGTGGTTTGGACATCGCATTAGAAACACCAATTTTTGTTCCGATCTAATAAGAATGGTACTTGACAGAAATCTAAACGCCACATATCCCACTTGCAAAGATCCAAAACTAATTACGACTAGATATTACAGTTTTAGGAGTATATAACACTCATTTAGAAACTTGTCATGCCACCAGTTGACTCCTTTTTGCCTATATAGGTCTGACTCTTTTTACCTACATATAAACTCCTTTAGCATAATTTAGCGTAACTCTTCTATCAGCCTTTGGCTACAGGGGTGTTTGAAAAGGTTTAATATAGCTACTTATGTGCTTACTGTGTTATGATACAACACACAAGGATATTTTTGGGTTGTTAGAATTACACATCTGATTAGAGGGGGCAATAAGCAATTTTTGATAAGCAGTTTGAGAGTATAGTAGCTTATTGCAACTGATTATTTCAAAGCCATGATCAGCTTTAAAAGGCAATCCCAGGCACCTCTTAAATAGAGGTATTGATTTTGTGGTCACTAAGAATCACCCTAACCCTATCACCTCAGGCAATAAGATAGTACTCCGAACAACTGTACAACTGTAGCACCATCAAAATATATTAAAGAGCACTAGTACTTCTGTTGCAGACATTGCAGCCACTGTTTTCTCACATGTTAAGTAAAAGATCCTTTTGAGTTCTGATCTGAGACAAGATGAGATCTAAGTTCATGTTCTAACATTTGGTGTGTACAATAATTTGGGGACACTTATTCAGTATACATTTCTTTTTCCTCTAGAGAAAGTAGACGGTGAATACTAATTTCTAATCCTTAATAACAATTAATGTGTTTTAAAGGAGCTTGGGACGTCTCAAACAATTAGGATAAGTCGGGATTGTTATGGTCTTTAATGGTTGTAACCACAATGACCTTGTTTGTTTCTTAGTAAGGAAGCTATAACTGATGTTTATACTCGACTTAATCAAACTTCCCTATATCCTTTAACATCACCACAATAGAAACCAATCCTTGGTCTACTAGTTGGTATTCACGAAAAGAAAGCACATTTATGTCTTACCATCTAGTACATCTATCCATACGTTTTCTTTTACTAGTGTTTAATATGATAGGTGAGATCATCGTTCAGCTGAGGAAATTGTTAGTTTTAGAGATTTTATTACTTTCGCTATGTGCTAAAAGAATCGTCAAGTGCACACATGACACACCAACAACAAAAGCGTATTGCTAAGTTACAAAGTCGAAATTATGTAAATTTAGACACATTGCGCCATCATAACATTTGGCACTATCTCAAGGGGACATGATTTTTACTCCTTGTTCTTTATCATAATCTTCACAGCTGTACAAAAATAAGATTCCATATAAAAATCTTTTCATATTGTAGTTCCTCCTTAGATTCTTATTGCATATATATGTTTCTCACATATTTTTGTAGATCTAATACAGCTAAACTTGATGTTGTGTTGGAAGGTTTATCTCTACGGACTAGTCTGTAAAATCTAAATTCTAAAGGATATAAGTATCATGACCCTTATCTAATATGTCCAATATATCTCTTATTTTTACCCTTTCAAAGTATCTAGACTGTTTTCTACACTAACACTCTAGTCCAAAAGGTAAGGAAGACTAATTTGCTCATACTCATAGAATATGCCCGACAAACTTAGTTGAATCCCTTGAAATCTGATTGACTAGCTGAACCAAAAACACTTTTGATGGTAAACTTTTTGTATAATAATGCTACTGTATATTTTGATCATGTTTCTTAGCTAGACAATCTTATTACTGGTCATCCAGCAAATGATAGTCACTTAGGAGCTCTTAAAGGGTAACCGAAGGTCTAGGGAACTTTTAGGTAAACTAGACTAAATGTTTCAACATCATATATTTATGATACTTAATTTCAATATGTCTAAAATTATTCGGATTGCACAATTAGCAGGTCTCAAAACTACTAAACAGTTAAAACAGCTAACCGCGAGTGATACACATACATACACACTAAAACCTTATTGCGACGATCCCTAACCGCTTTTCTAGGCATATTTTGGCTTAACTAAGTAAAGACAAAATTTACTGTAAACAAATATTACAAAAATAAATAACTTTTATTGACTTTAGGTGTGTTTGGATCACCAATCTTTCAGATAGAAAAACATAAAGAAAATACATTTTCTGCTTAATAATTAGGTCATAGTTTTATATATTTCTCCCAGTTGAAATATCCTACTAGACATATTGTTGCAGAATACATTTCAGTAGAAAATGTCAAAATAGTATTCTAACTCCTTAAAATAAAATAAATAAATTTCCCTAATCTCAAAATAAATAAAAAGAACAGTAACACTGCAAAGGTTGCCAGTATACTATTCTTTCTTGCTTATGACATTTTTTCTCTCATAAATCAGCATCTTACTATTTTTTTCACAAATCTTGAGCCACCCAAAATCATATGTCAGTGTAAAACACTTGTCAGAAACTTGAAATAAAATCAGAACAGGATGGCTCTTTTGAAAATATTGTAATTCTACTATAAAATTAGTAACACATTACAGTAATTATTGGATGATACATACACGTATTAGAAATGGCTATTTGTAATTCAATTTATCAATCATGAATCGAAGTCAATACCATATCTAGACCATTGCAAGATTTCAAAGCAATATGGAAAAAACACACATGTCCGCTGTCTTTTTTACCGAATGATGTAAATTTATATACTTAAAATTTAAGACTATTATCTAAAATGCACCTCACAACTTCGAAAAAATGACCTAAAAATTCTTTACAAAGTTCTTCTTAAGGCTTTGAAATCGATTGTTACTATATCCGCTTTGTGTTTATAACTAGATCGATAAATTATAATCTATTAAATAACAAGCAAGAAGATAAATAACAAGCAAGAAGATAAAAACACAAAATATCATAAAAAGTTGACACAAAAACTATCAAAACGAGCGCCTCAAAGCTGGAGAAAAACACAAATCCAAAAACTACACACCGGCGTATGACAAATTAAAGTACAAAGACACGAAGACGACAACCATCAAAGACAACACCAAGAAAAAAAACTTGTCTCAATCCTAACCAAAACAAGTTTGTCCTTTTACTTTGACACAGAATCTAAATTGAAAATAATCTATCACAACATTTGAATGTAACATTATAAAAACCATAACCTTTAAGTACGAAAGAAACATTTTTAAAACCAAAACTTAAAAATCCATTTAGCCCTTTATTCTCATTTTTTATAAAAAGTTAACACCTAAATAAACAACTCATTTAATATCTCACCAAATTAAAAAAGAAGAAAACAAAGTATGATATAATTATTAAATTATTTCATCACTTAATCAAATATTCTCCACCAATAAGAATCCATCCGTACATCCACATATTAAACCTAACCCAACCGTCAAATGGGTCCCACAGCTTAACCCTCAAGTGGGTCTCACAAGCTAAACCCTAGACAGGTGTGGAGCTCAAAAATCTGAGAGGCTCGGGGCGGCCCATCAGCCCGGCAACAAAAATAAATTTCGGGTTCAGTGAAACATAATGCCATTGGTTACATTAAAGAAAACATTAATTTAAGGAATCTGTCAGGAAGTGGGTTCATTAAGATTTAAGTGGATGGTTAACACTTAACACCTGTCTTTCTTAAAGACATGCTTGAAATTAAGGAAACACTTTATTTATGAATCCATAAACCCAACAAAGCAAACCACTAATCCATGCATGTTTTTTTAACTAAAGGATAAGTATTGCCACCCAAAAGAAGGAAAATGTTTTCATGTTTATAGAATTATTTATAGTAGTTATTATACTTTCAACAACAATAATAATAGAGTACAAATAAATGTTGATTGTACTATTTCGGTTTATAACTCTTATTTGGTACTAAGTAACCACATGTTTAATGTATGTTATGATTTAGAGAAGTTGCTTATTAGTGGGGTACTTTTGATATCCCAATGTATGTCCTAAGAGAAGTTTAGGTTTGACTATTTGACTATGAAATTGCAGATAAAGTTACTTATTTTCTAAGAAAGAGTGATACATGTTCATGAGGTTTCTAGAGCTTGTGACTTATACAATAACCTAAATGTCAAAGTTTAATCTGAAGTTATGTTTTCATAAGACTTCAAAAAGAATATGACAACATACTTGAAAGATTTGAGTTACAACTTATGTTTTTTCAAGCTGCCAAAAGGAGTTGTACTATCTACCAGAATCTTTTTTGTTCTAAATCTTTTTTAAGAGCTTTAAATCTGAAATTTAATAAAGTATTAAGAGTTAATCTTTGGGAAAAACAAGAGAATTTTTATGTTTAAAGTATCCTTTGTGACCTTTGGAAACTTCATTAAGACATTACCTAAATGATAATTTTTTCACAAAAAGACTACTGTACTACTCAAATATATAAACATATCTTAAATCAATAGCAAAAAAAGACTCAAAATTTCTTGTACAAACCCAAAAAAAAATTCTTTACATAAGCTACCTTAAATTTGAACCACAACAAATTGTCTCACACTACCTCTTGGATATGAACAATTTCATAGTGTATAACAAGACAATTATAGAAATCTAAACACATAAAATGCAACACTTTTAAACAGTTTTGTAGATAAAAACCACGATTTTTATAGACATTTTTGGCCCTTTAGAACCCCCTTTTGATTTACTACAAGTCTACAAGAAACACAAAGTATACCCGAATCGAGCTATACACATTAAACTCATACCAAACATATGCATCCCAGCTACTTAAATGAACCAAATAGACCCAACTTAACAAAAATTTATTGTTAGCAGTTTTAGGAAATGTGATAGATATTACCCAAAAATGACATTTTAATTTGTTAGGGTTAGTAAATCTCTAAATAGTTCCATTTCTAGATGCAAGTGTTTATTACCATAAGTCCTTTTTTACATCCAAATATTGAACGCATATAACATACCATATGTATATGAAAAAAATTAACTTCAAGAAATTAAATAGTACTAATTAAAAGAAATGTACCATTGATAAAAACTTTGCTCAGTTCTTTGATTTTTCCTTGTGATGATGTTCCGAATGCCGTCCCACGCCATCTCCACCACCTCCATAGCTAAAATGGTAACCCCCTTGTCCCGAAAAATGGTCTGAACCCGTGTTTGGTACAATGAAAAAAGGCAGATTTGTGGACTGTGGTCCGTCTATTGGAGCCGAATGGAACCTTTGAAGGTTGTGGTGATGATTATGAGGCAAAATCGAAGACGGTAAATTGGACTGAAGGGTCCCCCTACTATATCCCGGACCTAAGGCACTTCCACCTGATGATGGTGTCATTGAAAAACTTAAATTGTACCCACCATCACTACTACCAGTTGTTGTTGTGGGTGGGAAAGTTTCTTGTAAGAATGAAAACTGGTGGTTCTGGTTTTGGTTTTGGGGATGGTTTTGTTGGTGGAATTGCGGGTTTTGGATGTGCTGAGATGAAAGTTGCTGCGAAGGGCGAGTGAATAAGTAATCCATTGGAGTACTACTTGTAGTCCAATGGATTCGCGATTCAGGCCTATTGACAGTTGTAATATTGTTCGCATTAACATTAACATTTACATTAACATTAAGACCACCACCACCACCACCGGTCAAAAGATCCGTAAAAGAAGAGTTATTATTCTCAGACAAATTATTAACCTGACTCAAGACATTTTCCTTTTTGAAGCCATAACTCGTGCCCTTTCCCTAGCTTTAATCCTATTCTCAGATCTAGACAACGAAAGCCCCGAACCCTTACTCGTCTCACTAGTACTACTACATTCAGGGGACTTCGACTTATTTTTAGCCGAACCCGCCTGAGTAGTATTAGTAGTAGTAGTACTAATACCAACTTTGTCCTCCGTTGTCGTCATCTGATGGCAACGGAGGACATCAGAACCAACTCCACCTCCTACAAAAGCTGGATCAAGCGACGGCAGCTCGTCAATCGAGCTAGCCGCCGCTTTTAACAGCCACTCAACAGCTTTGCTAGGTTGATCATACCCTAACCGATCTTGCAAATCATAAAACTGTATCGCGGTACTAACCGACAACCTAACACGCCTATCTCTCAACCCTTTTGATGTCAACACTTTACTATGCCTGTCCTTACCCCCGGAGGCCCGCGAAACCCTCACTATCCGTGACGCGGGCCACCCGCAAAGGCGCGCCACGCCCCCACTCCCTACTAAATCCATCTCATTAGACTCATGACCATTAACACCACCACCATGAGTCGCAATTATTACTATTGTTATTATTATCACTAGTTGTGGTACTACCTAAAGATGAAACCCTTTGGAATTTAGAAACTTGTCTTTGAAATTCATCAACCTCCATACCAAGCTAATAACATAACTTACCAAAAAATATATAATATCTTATCTAGTGAGAGAAATAAATAAATGTTGTTTTTTTTAGAGAGAGAAAGTAGTGGTATATAAGTAGAGAGAGAGAATGTGTGTATGTTTTATGTTTATGTTTGTGGGTTGTCAACTAGTTGTGTCCTTTGTATTGATGACTGGTTTGGTTTTTGTAGTCATGTACACAGACACATATATATACAAGTAGAGTATAAACTTTTTTTTATTTTATTTTATATAATGTAGATGTAAATAAGCAGTGTGTGAAAAGTGTGAAGTGTGTGTAATCAGGAGGAGCAGAAAATAAGCAGTAGCAGGCTTGAAAAATGTCAGAAGGGGTGGAAGGTGTTGTTTAAAGGTAATTTATTTACAGAAAGCAAAGGCTGTGAAGTTTTTTACAGGCAAGGAAAGCTGTATTTTTAAAGAAATAAAAGAATAATAAAAGGGAACCTAGGGTTAACATTTATTTTTCACTGTTATGATACTTTATTTATTTATTTTGGGTATGTTACTTGTTTATGGCAAGGGACATACCGAGTATCAAATGTTGTATGATGTTTGAGTTAATTTAACTATAGTCTCTATCAAAGTTTTCGTGTTTCAATAGTAATTTATGTGTGAGAATATTTCTTAATCATACAATACACTTGTTGGTTCAAGTCTCGCTTGTCACATTGTAAAATTAATTAATTATGTAAATATTGTGAGATAGTTAGTTGTTTATAGTAAAAAACTTAAATATAGTCTAATGGTGAGTTTCTGATTTTCTTGAGTAGACCCAAGTTTAAATATTCACAAATAATGACTTTCGGGTCAATTTTCCATATGCAACACTCGGTTGGTTTTTAAAACAAGATTACTTTGCAGTAAAATAGTCGCCAAAAGTGTGTGAATATTCTATTGAGAAAGCTGCTGAATCAGTTTGAACATCTAATTTTATCTCACATGTCTTGAGCAGGACTTGAACCCACAACCATTTAATTAGAGAGCTTTCACACAACAAGAAGTACTATTGGGACACAAGCCCTTTGGTTTCACATATTGTTATTGGGTGAGATTTGTGAATGTGTCAGTGTTGACGAATATGTTTCGCGAGATATAGAATGTTTCATTTAAGTGTTTGTGACTATTAGATATACTGTTGCAAAGTTAGTTGTTGAAATACCGAGTGCCATAGCAATTTGTAAATCACAAAACTTAGTTTGGCATATCAAAGTGACAAATAACTTTAGTGATATCCAAAATGTATTTACAAATCACATATTTGTACTTGTATGCAATAATTTGAAAATAGGGTTTTTAATTGACCCGGTTGAGTCACCGGTTCGATTGGTTCAACATGATTTTTTATTAAAAAATAAATACTCCGTAATTTTTTTAACCGGTTCGACCACCGGGCCAAACCCGGGTCAACCGGTTTTGCCACTGGGTCAACGCAGTTTTTATTAAAAAAAAATGAAAAAAACCAAACCCGACGGGTCTAACCAGTTAACCTGGCCGAATCGACCCGGATTTAAAAAAAATAAAATACTTCCTACAATACTATGAGGATGTTTTTGAAACGCTTTTTACATTAAGTTATTATTAGTGGATTTGTATTAACATTACAAACAGTTTGAGTTTCAAAACAGTTTACTGACTTCGAACATAGTTTGTGAAAATCATGATGTCTTAAAGTATATCATTATTGAATCTACAAGTATCGTCTGCTTTGTTTGTTTAGTTTCAAAACAGTTTGAGTATTTTGATGTCCTAAAGCACATCATTCTACAAGTACCGCATGCTTTGTTTGCTGAGTTTCGAGACAGTTTGAGTGTCCTTTCTAATTCCGTTCCAACTGCGGGGGATATTAGTGAATTTACATTAAAGTTATAATTATATTAGTATTTGTATTAAATTAGGATCAGTGGACTAAGGGTGTGTTTGTTTTTTAAAAATGCCTTACTTTTCTTTTACTTCCTCTTACTCTTACCAGTAAGAGGAGGCGATACGTTTTCATTGTTTGTTTTTTTCTTTTGAGTAATACTGGGTTAGACATATAATATCTCACCGAGAAGAGGTGGGGACTGTCTTACTACCTCTTACTCGTTTTGTAAACTTTATATAATAAATTTGATTGTTTATTAACTATGTTATATTTATGATAAAAAGTCTTGTTTAATATTTACATAAGTTACTTATTATCGCATCAAGGCGTTGGTTTAATAAACAAATTCAAAAACGAAAGCACTTAAAATCATTCTGACAATTATACAAAACAAACAACATTATTTCGTTCAGATTTAGACTTTCTACCATCTCTTACTAGTAAGATGCAGAGTCGATCTGCACCCAAAACATTTTAATGAAACAAACACACCCTAAGTGTTAGGCTATAAATATTGAGTAATTTATATTCTCTTATTATTCAGTCACTTCAGTTAATCAATATTATTCGTCTTATAATTATTTGACTATTTTTATTTAGAAAAGTCATTTTTCAATATTTTTGTTTTTTTCTTAACATAAAAGGCAGTTTCATATATCTGAAATGTAGTTTACAAATATATAATATGTGTAGAGGTGGCAATTCCTGACACAACCCGAAACACCACCCGAGACCAACACGAAAATAAACGAGTTAGGTTCAAGATTAAATAAGTTCGGGTCGAAAATAGATCAACACGACTAACCTGTTTAATAAATAGGTTAAGCTTCAACCCGTTTTAATAAAATAAGTTTAAGTTGGGTTGAGATTCTCAACCTCAAACTTTTGTTGTAATTATTTTTTATATATATACAATCCACAACCGGTTTAAAAGTATATTAAAATATATTATAGTAAATTTTTTAAAAATTATGTCTTTAATTTCATTATAATAAAACCCAACTATCTTATCTCAAAATCTTGAACCTAAATAATAGTAAGCTTTTATTTGATGATAAAACTTATTTATTTTGTTATTTACTTTTTTCTCACTATCCACATGAAATATGCAATGCAGAAATCCTAACCTTTAATGTAATCGCATTAAGTATTGTGCAGTTCTTGCAAAGTAGATCCTTTTATTTTTTTTATTAAGTTTTTGAAGCCAAGAAAATCATAGTATTTGATAAAGTAGGTAAGGATTTATAACAGTAATAATATCGCATGAAGTCGGATACCAAAGTTGTAAAGAAAAGTCAAGAGTACGTGGTTTCTAACTTAACCACGTATTTTGAAGTTAGTTACTTCTCTACTTGATGTAAGATCCAATGCTTACAAAACATATGTACTTCACTACTTTTTATTTTTTAACTTTATCTTTTGACAAAAGAAAAAACAACGCAAGAAAACAAAATAGTAACAATAACTAGTTTTGCTTTGTTTACGCACGCTTTGTGTTTTCACTTTTAAATCTTTGAGGATAGAAGAATGGCATTTGTAAGAGTAATTAATAAGTAAGTGATGAAATAGAATTGAATTTGTGGACAAATGTATTAAATTTCTAATTATTTTTAGATGTAAATGTAATCACTTGGTATTGGTAGTTTGTGTAATAAGGTGCAATGTATCTCCTTCAATTGATCTAGGAAGTTGATTTTCATGACGCTGTGTCCATTTAATGCAAAATGAATGGATAAATAAACTTGCAATTTTCTCATTTGAATCAAAAAATGAGTACAAAGTTGCTTATATACATCAACACATTAGCTAGCTAAAATATCTATCAACTAACTAAAATATCTTCTAACTAACTTTCAACTACATTATATTATAAGTCTTCAAACACTTCTGAAGTAGAAGCATAGTCTTGTGCTGCTGCTGCTTTCTGTGCACACTTTGGACTGAGCAGGAGTGTTTGCAAGTAGCTTTTGCAGTCTTAACTTGGTCTTTGGACGTGTCTTCTATATCCCCCCTCGTAAGTTGGCATTGTATATGGGTCACAAATGCCCAACTTAGATAAACAATTGTAGTGTAGGAATCTGCATAGACCTTTAGTTAAAATGTATGCAACCTGTGACTTAGTTGAAATGAAGCATGGCTGAATTAGACCTTGTTTGATCTTGCCCCTCACAAAGTGACAATCTATCTCAATATGATTAGTTCTAGCATGATTGACATAATTGTTTATTAAAGAAATGGTGGAAGCATTGTCACACATCATTAGAGTAGAGTGGGGACAGAGATATGCAAATCATGTAGAAGACACCTAAGCAAAGAAATTTCACATGTGTTTGCAAGTGCTCTATACTCAGCTTCAGTGGATGATCTTGACACCTCTGTTTGCTTCTTAGATTGCCATGAGATAAGAATGTTTCCTAGAAAAATAGCATAACCAGAAACAAATTTCTTGTGATGGAACAACTAGCCCAATCACTGTCACGGTAAGTGGTAAGGTGTAAGAAGTTGTGTGACGGGAAGAAGAGGCCTTGACCATGTCATAGTTTGATGTATTTGAGAACTTTGATAAGAGTCTTGCGGTGTGTAGTCCTTGATTCATGAGAGAATTGACTGAGGGCTTGATCTGCAAATGCCAAGTCTTGTCTGGTAATGTTAAGATAAAGCAACTTTCCCACTAGTGTTTTGTGAGTAGAAGGATCTGAGAGAGGTTCTCCATATGCATAATTGAGTTTGATGAAAGGATCCATAGGTATAGCAGATGGTCTGATGTTGAGAACCCGTGCATGCTCCAAAAGTTCTAAGGCATATTTCCTTTGTGACATAGCAAGACCAGAGGCATTTCTTAGGAATTCAATGCCAAGATAATATTTTAGTGGGCCCAGATATTTGATGCTGAACATGTCATGTAGTTTGGTTTTGATGAAAGTGATTGACGAAGCATCTTGACCGATAAGGAGAATGTCATCAACATATACCAAAGGTGAAGTAACAGAGCCTTTTGTGAATGATAGTGAAGAGAGAGGTATTCACATAACTTTGTTAGAAAACAGGTTGAGTGAGAAAAGTAGTGAGCTTTTCAAACCATTGCCTATTAGCCTGCTTCAAACCATAGAGACACTTTTTGAGCTTGTAGACTATGTTAGGTGGTAATTCTTTATTGTATCCTTGTGGGATAGACATGTAAACCTCTTCATGTAGATCACCATATCTAGTTGCTTAATGAACCGATCATGATGAACTACAACTGCAAGGAGAGTTCTTACTGTGACCATCTTTGCAACTGGTGCAAAGGTCTCTTTGAAATCCACTCCTTCCTTTTGGTGAAAGCATTTTTCCAGAAGTCTGACTTTGTAGCTCTCAATAGTACCATTAGCATGTAATTTAATTATGTATACCTATTTGTAGCCTATGGGTATTTTACCAGGAGGCAATAAGGTAAATTCCTAAGTTTGGTCATGCTTCAATGCATGTATCTAATTATTCATAGCCTCAACGCATTTCATATCTTTAGAAGCTTGGGTAAAAGAACTTGGTTCTTTGGTAGTGTTAATGTTATAGATGCAATGTAGTGATTTGGGAGTGAGATTTTTTATAATTAAGATAGTGCGAGTGATGGTGTTTTGCAGTTGTATTGTTTATGAGGGATTTGGGAAGAGTGTATTGATAGTCTTTGAGTGCATTGGGGAGTTGTTTGTTTCTTGTGGAAGTGTTGGTTGAAGTGGTGGTGGAGGTGGAGGTAGAGGTGGTAGTGGTGTAGGTGAAGCTGAGTTAGTAGTAGGTGGTGTTGTAGGTCGACTTTCTTGTAGCTTGTAATCAGTTTAAGCGGGATTAATCGGTGATTAATTGGATTGGTATTTCTGATAAGTTTTGGGTATTCCGACGAGTTTTGGGTATTTCCAGCATGATTTTCCTTAGAAAACATCTTGTAATAGATATAAACAGCGACTATAAGTGATTAAAACAACTTTATGACGAGTTTTGGGAATTTTCGGCAAGATTTACAACTTTTTGGCAAGTTTGACCACCGTTGACCGTTGATGGCCGCCGTTGACCACAGTTGACTGCTTTGTTTGACCGATTTACACAAATTAAAAAGGTTGGTGACCTAGCAGTGCCTAAACAATAATTAATTAGTCTTATAAGCCTTTTCTTGCGACACTGATTTTAGGGTGCGTTTGGTAGAGCATTATCGGAATGGATCTATGATTTTATTCCGATTCAAGGTGTTTGTTTAGTAGGTTCGGTAATGAAATGATTATATCATAGTCATAGATTCATTAGTCACCTATTTGGTGTCTATGAAATCTATTCCGTTGGCCCCTCTCTTTTCCACTACAAAACTCAAATATTTATACATTTTTTCATTTCGTATTTTGTCATCCAAATATAAACCACAGTAATGATACACTTTTTTATGTCAATTATCATTCTACCTCATATAAAATCCGATACCCATTGTGATTCCTAGCAAAAAAAACCAAACAACCCCTTAATTGATTGAGATTAATGATAAACAAATCACATTCACACCAAAGGGTATTGATAATTAAATGAAAACATCAAAACAAATCACTTGATTTTTGTCATCTTCACAAAATACAAATTTAACATGTAAAGAAGATGATAGGTGACAAACCACTTGTGTGCTTTTTTGGACTAATTTCTTATTATGATATGATATTTAAACTTAGCGAGTCAAATTGTAACAAATGATCTCCAAACATTAAACCGACTTGATCAAAAAGTTGAGCTCAACATTTTTATTAATTTAGTGAACTCAAGTCGGCATGTGCATCTTCTAATTAGGGTAATTTTTATTTGCATAGATATGCAAGTGGCATTGGTAAAGTTAAAGTTGGATGCAAATTGAAAAACTAACTTTGTCCGTACAATCAATTATGTGTCTCAATGCTCCCACCATTTGCATTGTCCTAAAATAAAGTTTTATTCAAAGTAAATGATGGGTCTTTGGGGAATTGCAGAGATCCCACTGATTCAATTGTGGTCTTACTATTCATCTACATGAACATGATTTTTCTACCATTGGCTTTGTACTTGTGTTTTAGACACTTTTAAGTTATGAGATTAATGTGATCAACACTTATATAGCGCACAGACTTACTTGTTTTGAAAACTGAGCATGACCCTACAACTCTATACGTGAGGCTGTGAGGATACGCTTTGAAAATTAAGTATAAACCAAAGAGTGACAGCACATGAAGAAAAAATGGAAAAAATAAAAAATAAAAAAATAGCAGCCTGTTGTTCTCATACCCATTTAAGATTTTAAGCATAACGCTATACCATTAATCTCTCTCATATTAAATCAACGGGTAGGCTATTTACTACAGACGCCTAGTAAGCCGGTAAAGAAAGAATTTAAAAAAGTAGGTTATGAGTTCGATCTCAATTTTTGACTAAGAAGTTATTAAAACGGGTGTTTATTGCCTGAGGCTTGGTCTTTAAAAAAAAGTCACTACCTAAAAAGATGCACGGGTGAAAGTTTTCTCGCCAAGTTATACCTTTTGGAGTTTTGTATGAAGTATTGTCTAATTCAATTTACTCTTTGCTTTAGGCTAAAAGCAGTGGTGGATAAGCTACTCACTACCATCCCAGTTTTTTTTCTCCTCTCTTCTTTTCATCATACATCCGTTTTGTTCATCTTTCTTTCACCTTTCATTAAAATACATACTTTATAAAAATATACCCCCACACACTCGCAAAATAAATAAAAAACAATTAGTTTTGAGAGTAAGGCCCATAATGTCAGCCACAAACATTTGTGAGCAACTCATCATACAAACCAAGTTTCGTCGTGACATGGTATAATAGTTTTGGATGGGTCGTGAGTGAGTCACTCACCAATTGATGAGTTGAACACCACTCGTTCCGGTCGTAACTTGTTTATAACCAAAAAATTAAAGGTTATGTTATATAAACCCTTTCTATATTGTCACATCAAGAGGTTTTGGTCAAACCGTACAACCTGTGATGCATACCGTACAAAACGATGATGCATTCAATGATTGGATACCCTCCCTATTGAAGTATGTGGATAACTCACCCCAAAATTAAATGTACTAATGTACTATGAGTGTAATCTTAGTTAACGGGTTGTACCAAAATTGTAGTACAATTGATAATTGTGTCTCCTCCACCAACTCTCCAAAAAAAAAGTTGCAGTTTAACACCCAATAATGTACGTCCATGGCATGGGCAAAATCGTCAATCATTCGGTGCCCAACGAAACATTGCATATTATAACATTTTTTTTATGAGTAAAGGTGTCTTTTCATAAAAATGTAACTGAAACTTTAATGTGAATTTTATATTCTATTCATCAAAAGGCAAAAAGAATTTGTTAAGGTTTTCCATTATATCTCTTCTAGGCCAGGAGGAACTCGTTAGATTGAATTGTTTCAAGTCTTTTTAGCTATTCCGCTTTTAGTTTCATAGTAAACCTATGATGGGAAATAACCATAAATGGCTATATCAATATTTCTTAGCTTTTTAACATATTTAATGATAAGCAGTGCTGAAATTGTAACACCCCAATTTCACGATAATGATTTATTACTATCTTATACGCTTCCTAGTTGATTTCCGTCACTTTTTATACAATATGGTTAGTCAAAGTACCTCACATGAATTAAGTCATAGCAAAAAGGGACTAACTTTGAATTGGTCCTACTACAGGGACTAAAGTTGTCAAGTGAATAAACTTATACAAATATCATATAAATGTATCAGAATCAGAAATCCAGAAATATCGACATATTTCTTTCTTCCCTCTCAAAAATGGCGACACATACATATCTCTTTCTTATGATCTAGGGTTTTGATTCCAAGTTGATTTTGAGCAAGATTCAAGTAAGATATCACCTTGTCCAAGTCCATAAACGAATAAAGTAGGGTTCCCACCATCCAATTTGAGGTAAAAATCATACCTTGATCTCTAATTCATGCTTTAGAACTACCCTTTAGAGGGTAATGCTAAAAGATTAAGTTTTTATGCCATTTATAGGGTATTTGTAGAATTTTACATGATTATGTAAAAGAGGTGATTTTCTAAAATCACTAAGAATCCATGTAATGGTTTAGAAATATGATGGGTACCTTGTTAGGATGCCATGACACCAATTTATGGTGTTAATGTTTAGAAATTGTGATGGCATGGTTATATAAGCCACGAACCAAACACCCCCTTATGGCTTATTAGCTTATTATGATAAGTTTTATCAAGTTCCTAATGGGCTTAATATAAATTATGTGTTCCTAGGTTATAAGTGTTAACCGGGGACGTCTTTAGGAAGCTCGTGATTCTATTCAAGCGGATTTAAGGTGAGTAACATATTTAAGTGTAGAAACGGGTCCTTAATAACTCGTTAATGTGCCACTCTATTTGTGGTGCTCCCGTTCATGTTCACGTAATATACTTGTGTTACGAGTATATAGTGTTGTAATTATGTATTGTGTGCTTAAATAACTTATATATGGAAAGTTTATATGTGATATATGTTAAAAGGGTCAAAACAGCCCCGAATGACCCGTTTGGGTTTAGTTATGTGATTTTAACTCTAATTCCATGATATTACTAGCAGAGCTTCCAAAGTGAGCGACATAATTAAATTAGCCATCCTAGGTGGACGATTTGCACAAGTATATGCATTATGACCTAAAAGATGGGTGTAGACGTCCTAAGTGGACGACATGTGTTATTATGTCATGACATGCTCCGAAAGGGAGCCTAGACGTCTTAAGTGGACGACCGAGCCTTTAATTGCATCTCATTTTGTAAAATGAGACTTAGACATCCTAAGTGGATGACCAGTGTTTATAGCGGCTCAAAGTCATGGAATATATGACTTAGACGTCCTAAGTGGACGACTAGAACATTTTCAGTTATATTGAACCAATATGGGTTCACGTCCTTAGTGGGCGACTAGTATATAATAACAAACAAGTACTCATTGTCTACGAAGCAACCATAATATCATGCCATTTTATGATTAGTATCTTTTATATGTTATCTCACTAAGCGTTGTGCTTACATTGCTTGTTGTACTTGTTATAGGTGAAGCTAGTGGTAGTGCTACGAAGGGTACGAAGACCGAGAACTAGACCTCGGTGGATACTTGGGTAAGGAGCCTTTTCCCTACACGCTCTCTTACCAAGAAACGCCCTAGGTTGTATGCTTTTGTGTATGAACATATAAACTCATGGTTATGTGATAATCAAGTACATAAGTAGTTCCCTTTATAGTTTTGTAGGATCGTGAATATTATGTTGTTTAATGATTCGGGTGGTCTAGGATTGTGATTAAATAAGAAAGCCATTTTAGATAGATGAAGAGAGTTGAGAGGAGGTTCTTGAAAGAGAGTTGCTTAAACAAATGAAAGGTTAGATTCAAAGAAACCACACGCCTTCCATGGATAGAAGGGGTATTTATACTTACAAACTACACGACCTCCTATCGGCCTGTGGATCAGGTATACAGTGGGTAAAGACCCGTCCTTCCTCCACGGCGATGCACTACGCTAAACTAAACTAATAACTAACTAATAAACTAATAAATAACGTAACTAATGATATGTCTACGAGCTAACTTATGCTAGATAATACTTGGGGTGACCGACACTTCACTATGGAATTTTCTAATTCCTAACAATCTCCCCAAGGAGGTCACCCATGTTTTACATTTCGAATCCTAGCATTCTATTTTATCTTCGCCTTGAGCTCGTAGACTTTAATTCTTCACTTTCGCAATCTTTGTGCTTAAGTAGTGCAACTTCTAAGTCCGCATTGATTTGTACTTTTAGTGGAGGCCTTTAAGCGATCCACATCTTTGATGATCTTCGAGCTTTCATTGAGATCATCACCACAAGAAATCTCTGGATCACCCTTTATTGTGTTGCCATCATGTGAAGTTGTGACTTTCGGACCGACATGCTCACACTTTTGAACCATGACATCTTTCCATCGTAGTAGCGGAAGCTTTATCGGTTCATGATATTTGCGCAGAAAGCGTAGCATAGTATGAAATATCATTGCCGTGTTTTGTAGATATGCACCGGTCATGATTTCTTCAATTAAGTGAGGATGCCGTGAGCATGCGGCTTTGATTGACTCCTCAATTTCGATCACCGCAACCGTCCAAATGTACCGCAAACAACAGTTAGCAATAAAAACACGAAAGTGTCTTTGATCACTTTCGTCGAATTGAGGTACACGCCCACGGTTCCTCGTTGATCAAGACAATCTTGCCGTGAATGTAGGATTCCTAAGAATCTTCTTGATGTGGTTTCGCATTGTTCTATTTGTTCTCAAACCGAACGCCTCAAAGAAGACAACACGGAGTGAGTGAACCAAGAAATTGAGATTCAGCGATTGATGAAAATGATTTGAAAAACAATCGCGTATTGCTTGAAGAAAGAGTTTGCAATACGACGAAGGTTTTATGAGAAAGATCAATTTTCAATCAAAATACTTTTTGTATTAGAGAATGAGTACACATTCGACGTATAGCGAAAAGAAGAGATTCGCATGACATCGAAAGGTTTTCTAAAAGTATTTTTCAATCGGAGATACTTTTGTGTTTGAAAATATGAATACACATTCGACGTGCTAGAGAAAAGAAGGTTTGCACATCGAACTGTTTTTCCAAAAGTATTCGTCAATTCCATTCTCGACCAAGGTTGATTCAAGAATGAATCTCCCATCGTTTCTATCTAGTTGTCACAAGCTTGATCTTTGCAAGATTTCACATGTCACCCACCAAGAGCTTGTTTGATGTTGGCTCTGAAGGATTTCCATCTTCATCGTGAATATTTTTACATACCACTCGGATGTTCCCGCAATACCACAAGGATAATGCGTGGGACTCTTAATATATACTT
Source organism: Chrysanthemum lavandulifolium (assembly GCA_022545495.1). Classification (NCBI taxonomy): domain Eukaryota; kingdom Viridiplantae; phylum Streptophyta; class Magnoliopsida; order Asterales; family Asteraceae; genus Chrysanthemum; species Chrysanthemum lavandulifolium. The sequence goes on along the minus strand of CM040241.1, from coordinate 232,957,140 downwards.
ACTTTCCACATTGTGTGAAACAGCAAGTCTTCATGAATTTAGTGTCCTAATGAGATATTGTGGATGATCTCTTGGCTCTAGACTCGATTGTGCATATTTGGTTCTGTGTCGAGACTAGGGAGAGGGTCTCCTTCTTCAATATCAACAATCTCTAAGAGAAAGTCGATAGATTATGTCGGTTCCCGTGAGAATGAAACAAGCCCTTTTAAGAGGAACTTGAGTAGCTTGGGAAGTTTAGTGCAGTGCGTCCATCGGGTCCATGACGCCTTGTCTTCAATACCAAGATTTCCTTAGTAAACACCAAGAGCATATGTATTGAACCCGGTTATTGCCCTAAGGTTGAATTATTGGAGGCTATTTCTTTTCACCCTTTTCACATTCAATTCTTTTTCATTCTTCAACCCCTTCAAGCTTACCGAGACTTCATAACTAGAACCTTGTTGGGTTTATTCCAAGACTAGCTCTGTCTCATCCGCACTCTTCCCATTTCTCATTTTCTCCTTTTTCAATATACCTAAGGACTCTACACTATCTAGTGGATTGTCCTCTGGTAGATCCCTCCGGTTCGGCGGATCGGGAACAAATACCTAACCTAACCATCCTTATAACTTCATACATAAAGTAAAATGGTCGGTCTTTTGGTACAGTTCATTCTTCCTTGAAACCAATTGAAAATCATTTGGAAAACAATCAAGGTACTTGTGATACGAGATCAAAGCATTTTGTACCCTAATAGTTTTGATCATTTAGAAAACCTCCCTCAACATGTGCGTATGATTTAGAAATTGTTTAGCACAGGAGGCAAGAGGACTTTGAAATATTTTCTTTGATCACAATTTTCATACGAAAAAGCCATTTGATTTTCTTGGTAAATTCTCCCCTCAATATGTGCATAGGATAAGAGAAATCATTTTAACACATAGAGGCAATAGTTCTTTTGAAGCACAACCACAATCACAAGACCCATTAAGAAAACCATTTGAAAACTCAATCAAGGTACTTTATAAATCACTTTAAAAGCTTTGCACTCGATAGTTTATTTGCTCCCCTCAATATGTGCTTCAAGATTCGAAAGCGTTTAGCACATATGAAGAGCAACAGGCACAATTAAATCAAACGATCACCTTTATCAAATTTCATTATTAAATCACAAATTCTCCCCGATCAAAAATATCAAACCCTTTGAGATTTTTGATCCCAAGTGATTTAATAAGGTTTAGAAAACATGGGAGAATATGTGCCTTGTTTAAATACTCATCCGGTTTTGGAAAAATCCTCCTCCTCAACATGTGCATTATGCATATTGAAATCGTTTGGCACATGGAGGCGGGAGTGCCTTTAAAGGACTAAAATCAATTCCATTTAAAGCAGATTTGAGATTTAAATCACGATCTCTACCCCGATCGTAAATATCAAACCATTTGAGATTTGTGATCCTAATCGATTAAATCATTTAGAAAAATTTGGGAAAGACGGCAAGATTCAATTTTGAAAGATGATGAGATAAGGACCATTTTAAGATATTAAAGATTGTTAGTGTCGGGTATGATAGTTTTAAGAGATCTTTTAAGTAAAACAAAACAATTTCACAATCAAACAAGAACGAGTAAAGAATTTCATTTGAAAGACCTTGATTCTAAAGAAAAATCATACCATGACATAACATTAAATCTTTAGATCACCACATTTTAACGCACAAACCGAACTTTTATGAAGAACTATTGTTTGAAAATATTATATTTTAAATCACTCTCCCTCAATCGATGACCAAGTCGATAATTGAGTGACATAGGTTTTGATAAAAAAGTCCGGTGATTTTCAAAATTTAGTCCAATTTATTTTCAAACAATATTTTCCCATTTTCAAAACAATTTTATTCAAAATTATTCAAAATTGTTTAAAAATGGTATCTTGCACAAAGATACGTGAGGTGGTTGAGAAGCTTCGTTGTTGTTGTTCTTTGTAAGGCGTGAAGAAAACCGTCTGCAGATGCAATGAGACTTTTTTCTTCGTTGCATTTTAATGCCAACCGAGGTCAAATTAAGCTCCGCTTTCTTCATTCACTTAGAAGAAAACCATCCACGATGCAAGGAGACCTCTTACGTTGCATTTATGCCAACTCTCCATAAGTCCAATTAAGCTCCGCTTCTTCATTTGTCAACCCAAGAAATAGTTACCCTTTCCTTTCGGCATCCAATCATCTTCAATTGTGGGATCCGGATCGGAACATTCTTATATACCAATATACCTGTATCGTTAGTGAACACAAACATATATGGTGGTCGACATCACCCAAACAAAGAATCGACTAATAAAAGTCTAACCAACATATCAATCGGATCATATAAGGTATGGGAAAATGTGTTTATCAAACTCTAATCATCTAATCCTAGCAATCATATCCTAGGCACCTAGTCCTTCAACATAGGTTAACATCATTTTAATTAAGCATATTAGGATAATTAAGAAAGCTCGTTAGATGATATAGATTTGAAAACATTATCCCCTCAATCAATGACTCATTTTACGAAAAGGTTTAAAAGCTCAAGTCATTGATTGAGTTTTCAATTTTACTAAAACTCTAAACGATTGATTTTCAAGCAACTCATTTTCCACCATTTATGAAAACAACAAATATTTTTTCAAGAATTTTAGACGGAAAAACATTTGTGTAGGAACAGATCCTTGACATACTTTCCTCAAATTGTTTTAGGATAAGTGCACTAAATATTTGAAAATTGTTTAGCGCAATACTTTCCTTCCGTTAAAGAGCGGGTTGCTATCGAAATAATAGCAAGCCATTGTTTAAGCTCGGGTTACGATGTAAATAATCGAAGCCATATTTTGAAGCCCGGTTCTGATCGAAATAATCGTAAGCCATATTTTTAGAGACATGTTTTAGAAAGAAATATTTATACCTCTGCTCGAACTTCATCTATGGTCCCGTGCCATTATTGAATGACATTTCTAAGACCGTAGATGTTATCGATACCAGAAGACATGTCATGAGAAAACATATTTTTGGTCTTTTTCAAATTTTTCAGATTTTTATGGATTTTTGTTGGTTTTATATTTTTGTATTTTGTTTTTCGAATAAATATTTACAAGGATAGATAAGATGATATAGTAAAAGAAGATGATGATACGAGTACCGAGATAAGGATATCAAGCAGCCCCGTTGTTGAAGAAGAAACCGTCATCTCTTAAACATTCACCACCAAAGCTTCCAAGGCTCCAGAATAGAAGATAGAACATGAGCCTTCGACAAAAAGAGACTTTGGCTTCCCCCAAACCGAAGATCCATTAGATGAGCGATTCAAGCTCTATTTCAAGCTTTCCTTAGCGGTGCACAAAGAAGCACACCATTATCATAAATCCACCGCCCATTTAAGAACGATAATCAAGGTTCTCCGTTGGGGTTATATCATCAACAAGAATAAAGAAAGTATCATCCCACGATAAATAATCTTCTCAAATTTCTTTTTCACCAAGTCCAAGCGATCCATTCCAAAAGGTGTCAAGAGAACAATTCCCCAAGTAGTTGAATTGATGCGATCGACCTCTTTGTATAATGCTCAATAACTCTCCGAATACACATCATGAGGGTAATGAAGAACACCTCCCCAATGTTCACATCTTTCGTCACGATGATAGTGTATGAAGCTCAAGAACCCAAGTACACCAATATCCAAGAGCTCTCCGAATACACATCATGAGGGAATGAAACACCTCCCATGTTCACATTTTTCTTCCCCGATGATCGTGTATGAAGCTCAAGTATCCAAGCATACCAATACACAAGGAATGAATAGCGATAACATTGAAGAAGCGGGCCAAGTCATCGATTATCTCTGCGGGCGACAATCTCTACGGATGTCAACTCCGAATAAGTGATTATATCTACGAATCAGCGATTAAGCACTCAAATGAAAGAGTCGAGCATCCCCAATGTACACAATCTCTCTCCCGATCATTGCGATACCATCGAAATCACCACACACTTGTGTACCTCTTTTATCTTGAAACTAACTCTTACATCTCTTCCCCACATAGTTGGAATAAGAACACTAAACGCCTTGATGAGTAAAACCTTGAGTTTCTTTGCGGTCATGACATTTGTTTTCCGGGATATCTTCAATCACTTAGAAGAGTTAAGTTCATCAAGTTTACTCGCCATGAGTCAAACCTTGAGTTTCTCTGCGGTAATAACATTTGTCTTCCCGGATATCTTCAATTACTTAGAAGTATTAAGTTCATCAAGTTTACTCGTGTTTAGATGTGTGTCTCCTTGCCCTTTCTCGGTTTTGATACTTCGTAATCAAGAACAAATATAAGCCCAAATAATTGAAATCTTTATGAGAAGAACACTTGAACTCTTGTGAGAATCAACTTGTCAAGACTCTCTCGACTATTTTTATCAACCCTTATGTAGACAATTTGAAGTGACCATCGATGAAGAAAACCGATATACCTACTTGGCTCAAGTCAACTTCCCACATTTGTATCTTAAGCTTGCACCTAATGATGGAAGAACGGTGTAGAGAATTTATGCTTCAATCAAATCTCTAAGTACTACTACCCAAACAAAGTATGAGACATTAACACCTCTTGCGATTATCCACACCGTCATATCGTGTGACATCGAGTAAAACAAAGTAACTCCTAATAGTGATAGTTAACTGTGTCTTCAACCATCCACCTCGATTGCGGTAACTAGATAAACCAAGTCTTCAACTCAAATTCTTAAGCCCGAGCAAGTTATCAAATAAGAACACGCCTTTGTGAAAGTCAACTTCAATCTCAAATAAGTGATAAATGATTAACTCAAGTAATCAACTTGTGTCAAATGTCCAATACGTGAAATGGTCAATAACAACATCTCGAGGAGTCATCGCTAAAGAATATGAGCACGCCTAATTGGGGATTGAATTTGACTTATAAAACTCTCCCATTAGTGCTCTCCCTAAACCGACAATCTGATTGATAGATGCCAGATTAAGAAGAAGTCGTTAGATCGTTAAATGCAACTCGTCTTTAGTCTTCTAACATGTAGCGGAAAATGTAGAATGATCAGACTCGACCTTCTTCAAGATTGTACAGTTGGGGAATAGATAGTTAACATCTTCAACTCACACCAAAAAGCATCTCACCAAAAAGCATCCCAATTAACTTATATCTTGCAAATCCCCTTAGCTAAAATCCTCCCAATCAAACAAGAACGAAGGATGTTCATCAAGAAAATCGACAATCGTGCCTCAACGAACACACAAGATGGTAACACCAAACTACCAATCACATCAAACAAGAACAGAGAGATTGTTCGGAATCATCATGTTGATGTATACGTGAAGCATTAACCGGAAGCACTTAGTCGATAAACTCATCAATCCGAGTGAAGATGTCAACCAACGGCTCTTAGAAGAACAACTCCATGTGAAGATGACCCGATAAGAAGAAGCTCGGTTCTTACATGAGTTTAGAGCCGTATGACCATTTATATTCTCAATTATCAAACAACAATGCAAAAAATTCACACTTCTTCTCCCCCTCAAGAATTGCATACGGAGATGCCATTCTTGACTAAATAAGTGAAAATCATCCGAATGTTCTATTCACACTTCTCTCCCGCAAAATCAAGACATGATGTCGCCATCTTCATTATAATCGAGCAAGTGGAATGAGAAAACAATCGATGGTAGCCCGGTTCACTTGATGATCAAGCGCATGGAGAAAGCATGAAGCATGTTGATGAGAATGGTCATAATAGAAGGTTTCTCTTCTTCGAAGATAATGCGATCAAGCGCATACATTTCTTTTCTTTATAGTACGAGGCATGAAATGTTGTGTTCATACGTCATAAGAAGATTTCTCTTCTTTAAAGATAAAGCGCATCTGAAACGTACACTTTTCTTTTCTTTAGAGAACGAGGCCCGAATCGATGTGAGCAGACGTCATTAATCTCTCTTTTCATCTACACTTGGCAAACTTGTAATCAACCCCATTATCATTCAAGAGGCTATTTGTCGTGACGGTGATGGAGAAAACCCAATATGATGAATTTGACCTAAAGTAAACTACCCCGAACTCGTGACTTAAACTTGCACATATGTAACAAAAGCGCTACCGATTTCCATTAGCATCTCTAAGTACTCTATGTACTCTATACTCTTCAACCAACCAACCATCAAGTATAAGACGTACATTACCTCTTGAAAATCCACAATTGAATGTGACACTGAGCACTACAACGTAACTCCTTAAAGTGATAGTTATTTTTGTGGCAAACATAGCCCAATTCCCCCACGTGGTAAGAGGAAAAGACTCCCAAAAATAACTAGATTTCCAAGTCTTCGTTTTTGGAAAAAATCTTGAACAAGGATCTCGAAGAATCTTCATCCAACCATCCCCGATACCTTCAAATACTAAGTACACTCGCCCGTGATATTTCACTTCAACCTCAAATAGATAATAGTGAATTGACTCTGTTGTCACATCTTCTGGTTAAAAGCTCAAATCTAGCCTCCTTTGACATTTTAAGTGAACTATGATAATGGTTTCATCCGACCATGGTTAAAAGCACATAACCCCAGAAACCATGTAATAACCAATACGCCATGACGAAAATCCAAACACACATCCGGTTCATGAAATACACCCTTTATCCTTTCTTCAAGGTAAATCGAGCACCAAAGATCAAGAAAGATCCAGAATTACACTTTCTCTTCTCCAAGATGGTTCTATCAAAACGGGATTTTACAACTCTATGGTTTAAACCGAGGAATAGTTTCTTTCGCGAGATTTTACAAAACCAAGAATAAACCGTATGATAGACCCGGAAATGAACTTCACTAATACCAGGATGTTTCCATTGTCACGGGATTTTACAAGTCTATGATTTAAACCGAGAAATAGGTTCTTTCGCGGGATTTTACAAAATCAAGACAAAACCGTAAACAATGTAAGTTTGAATGTGTTATGACCACTTTTGTTCCGGTGAATATCTGTTTTAGGGGAACATGCAGCGGTTCATCAACGGTTCAAAATCCAACATCATCCATATCATCAATCATCCAATAAACACATTGGTAAACACATCTTCCACATATTTTGTCGGCTATTACAGTGACCACTTGGTGAAGTAAACCCGGTATGCCAAACTTGAGCATGAAGTAAAATTCCCCAGATATGTTACTTAACCTTGTACTAATCCTCGTGAAAAAGAAACGGTGTACCTAATGTACAAAACCTCTTGACAAATCCTCAACTGCGTGAGACACCGAAGTGATAGCTACGTTGTGGGTTAAGCGAGAAAGAATCACAACCGTAACTAAATAGCCAAGTCTTTATCACACTCTATAAATGCCCAAACAAGTCATCTTCGCGGAAGGGTAGAAAGAAACAAGACGAAATAAGTAAATGCGCCCGGAAAACCTCACTTCAACTTCAAATAAGAGATACCGAACAAACAACCCCGTAGTTAACCGTGATCAAACAACAATTCAAGTAGTGACAAAATATTTTTCGTGAAAATGTATCGACCAAAGTATCAATCTTCAAAACACAACAAATCTCATCATCACATCTTATAACCCAAGACTCCCACGTCTCAAATTTCAACATCAAGAAACAATATCCAATGAAGGCACGGATCATAAATATATCCAATAACACATATCACCACTTAAAAGCGACCCGATTCAATTAGCATGAAATGATTTGGTCCATAATAATAATATTAGGCCTAACATCTAATCTTGCAATTTACTTAAGCCCATTTCATTCGTATAAGCCCATGAGACCCGATCAAAAATCCATTAAGCCCAGTCCAATCGAACACATAATTAAATTTGGCCCATCAAAACCCGGAAATAATCAAATCCCTGGTTTAGTAATTAAAATCAAATCTTACGATATCACTTTCACCATATCTCTTGAACTTAAGAACACACTTCACAACCCATTCACTTGAATGTTAGATAATGTCCATGAGATCAACATCCAAAAATCACGAGACCCAGTTTAAATATATTACAACCTATCAATCAAAATCCCATACGATCCATTTGAGAGATACGATCAGCCCATTTCCAATCACAGAACGTGACATCTAGCACAAGTAATACTTAAACATCCAACATCCAAATCTGTATTATAAAGACCATGATAAAGGAAAATCCAACATCGTAGTCTAATAATAATCTCGAAATAAGTACGTATTTTGCAAAGTCAAATAATAGCCCATACAGATCCAACATCCAAGTCCGGTCCATCACCAATCCATGACCCAACATGCACCATAACACCATACGGCCCATATTAACATTTCAACTATGTGAGGCCCATGTTTGATCCAGAAAAATGCATTACCCTAAGCATAGGGGATATAAAATGCTCACACTTCTCATACTAAACCTAATCCCAATATTACACAGACCAAACCCTAATCATTCTCTATCAATAATCCGCCCCCATTCTTTTATCATCATCTCGCATCACACAAGTGTTAAAGTTGATTCATCTCTCCTTTTGAAAAGACAATCCACTTCATATATTGGCTCGCCACAGGGTTGGTTAGAAGCACATCATTAACGCCACATGGATGGTTTAATGATGCGGACTCGTCTTCCAAGATTTGATAAGAGGTCACAGGTAGGTAAATAACTTCCATTTCGATATCATACTGTCATAACCAATTTAAAGAATGGACATAACAATATTGTTATGATTCATCCCTTTTTATAATCGAATATTCATAGAAGTTAATGCTTCGAAATAAGTTGACACAATGGGTGAGATGTGATTCTCTTTATGTTTTCCTTTTAACCGAACATGGATTAAGAATGAAGCACAAGTTGTTTTAATTCTTTTCAAAAATATTCGGACAGAGACCCACGCTTTAATATGGATATGTGATGTACTTTTTCAACACAACTCATTCAAAAGATATAACAATCGTTGAAACAAACTGAGATCCAGGAGACGCGTTCTGTTTAGTCGTATTTCACAAATCGAATTAAAATAGGACTCACTCACCGTGTTTTGTACTTCTTTTGAAAGATTCGAGTATTGAAAGAAAAAAAATAGACTCGAAAGAGATCAATGATGGGTTTATTAATCTGAGATCTAGTTAGATGTGTCAATTTTTTTTCTTTTCCGTTCAAGAGATGATGTAGAGATTTAAAGATTTGTAAATGAGAATGTATGTGATTTAATAATGATAGTGGATTGTGTTGAGTCTGTTGTAAAATGATTGAGTCTTGTCGATGATGAATGATGATGTTTGAATTTTTGATGTTTGAGTTATGTTGAACGATGTTGAACAGTTTTGGCACACCAGATATTAGACTGATTTTCATTCGGTTCTTGCTTCCATTATGTTTCTTTAATGTGCTTGGATACAAGTGGTCTAACAACTCGCATCTTCTTCATCTTCATTCTGTCAACTCACATCTGGTCACAAAACATTGATAACTCGCATCTGCTTCCATTGCATCAATAACTCGCTTTCATTGCATCAATAAGTCGCTTTCATTGCATCAATATGCAACTCGTATCCATGAGAGTTAGCAACTCGCTTCAGTTTTTGACTTAACTCGTTTGTGATTATAGACTCAAATCGCATCAGCAGCAACTCGCTCAAAAGCAAGTGCAGTTATACCATGTGCGAGTTAAGTAACTCGCATTGAAACAGGACCAGAAACCTCAACTCGCTTTTGACCATACCGACACGCATTTGACCTGACCAACTCACATGACATATTCATTGAATCTGGACACAATGGCACCTCGCATTCAAAAATGCGAGTTAAGACAAACAGCATAAACACAACTCGCTTACTCAAAATACATTGAATCTGGACTGGATTTGGACACAACTCGCAAAGAAGAACAGCCAAATCGCATCTATAAAGTACTTGACCAATTAAACAATCTGCTTTAACCCCAGTACAATAGTATGAATAATGACAGCAAAACCATGACCAAATGACCAATACCAGACATTGGAAACTGAAATTGATTTTAAAAACTGCATTTACCACAAGTGTTGCGAGACATATACAAAATATTCCACGAGTAACCAATAGTTTGTACCATATGTGATAAAGCACATCAATGAAATTATGAAAAACCAATAATCAATTTCACCAAAAAGTAACACCACAACATAATCAAAATTAGTGTAAAACCACAGGTAACAAATAGACCGCATCAATGAAATCGCATAAAGCCATGAAATGACCCACGAGAATCAACACAAACAACACAACCTTGGCTCTGATACCAATTGTAGGATCGTGAATATTATGTTGTTTAATGATTCGGGTGGTCTAGGATTGTGATTAAATAAGAAAGCCATTTTAGATAGATGAAGAGAGTTGAGAGGAGGTTCTTGAAAAGAGTTGCTTAAACAAATGAAAGGTTAGATTCAAAGAAACCACACCCTTTCCATGGATGGAAGGGTATTTATACTACAAACTACGACCTCCTATCGGCTTTTGTGGATCGGTATACTGATGGGTAAAGACCCGTCCTTCCTCCACGGTGATGCACTACGCTAAACTAAACTAATAACTAACTAATAAACTAATAAATAACGTAACTAATGATATGTCTACGAGCTAACTTATGCTAGATAATACTTGGGGTGACCGACACTTCACTATGGAATTTTCTAATTCCTAACAAGTTTAAAGGATGTTTGGCATAGTGCCATTCTTGCCCATATTGACCCATTTTGATCATGTACGGGTCAAGACGAATGATATATGTTATGTACAGTTTTATGTGTTAATATAAGTGTTGGTGTTAATATTATTTAATATTATATCAGTCCCAAAAAAAACAAAAAACTTAGCCTGGGCGTTCAAGTTGGTATCAGAGCTGTGGTTTAAGGGATTTAGGTATCCGCTGTAGATGGGTACTTAGACTTAAACCTAGGCTCTGTGGGACCTATAGTATTAGACACGTTTCCGCATGTCCATGTAGCATTAGTATTACTACAGTGTACATTATTTGTATATTTCATATGACAACACTATTCATGAATTGGGTGTATCATGGTGGCGATGAGGACTCAGTTATCTGATGGAATTATTACGACGCTTGGCCAACATGGTAATAATTGTACCACATAACGAGAACTCACTGGTACTATGTTACACTAAATGAATGAACCCGGTAGTAAATTAGGCTCAGACATAAAAAAAATCTATACATTATGAATCTTGCAGTGACTCTTATTGTTCCTTTATCATGCAATATGTTTAACTTTCAGTGTAGATATGGCTGAAAGACTGTTGGAATCACTCCTAAACCTTAATTCAAGTGTTAGTAATTCATATGTAATAGTTAGCTTATTATGGCCTTTATGTTAGTAATTAGCCTTAGGCTTATGTAGAAGGCCCATAAGCCTAGGCCCAATCCCATATAGGAAATGAAGGGAACTTGAATGTTGCCCTAGTTCCTTCCCCTATATAAACACATGTAAACCTTCCTTAGAAGGTTGGTTGTTCAATTTATTTCTCATTCACTCTCTACGCATAACCATTCTATATCATACGTGTGTGTGTGTTTGATTATTGTTCAACCGATCTTCTTCTCTTCTCTAGTTCTACATATTGATGCTTGTGTTACATATATGGTGACCTAACAGTGGTATCAATCGCCAAATAGTTGTTCATACGCATAACATACACGATTCATATATCATTCAAGTCACCATCTTTCCTTTCTTATCTTTCTTCTTTACGCATATTGTGTTCGTGGTTTAACGTATTCATCTTGTGTTCTACGTGTTGGGTTTGTGATAAGGTTGATAGATTTAAGGTCCTACAATTGGTATAAATCGCCTAACAATGGTTTAGGAGTGTTTTGGTTGAAGTTTTTTTTGTAGTGTACGCGTAGTCTTCGTTCTCAAAGTTGTCACACATAAAAACATTAATTTTTGCACTTAAATCTTCAAGATTCTTATGGTCTAAGGTTTATATAGTGTTAAATTTATGTTTTTTTGCAAAAAGTTCGAAGCTTTACGTGTTTTGATTCAGTTTTAAACTCGTTTTAGGTTCGTAGTTCATTTCTACGCATAAGCATAAACGGCATTTTGGGTGTTTTTGGTCAAAACTTTCTTGTTATTTGCGTGTTTTGGAAGCTGTTTGTGCATCAGAAATCATTTGAATCACTGGAAATTTCTTACGCGTAAGTCAAAACCGTATTTTTACGCGTAAGAAAGTCAAAACCCTAGTTCTCTACGCATAACTTTTGGTGAAGAATCTTCGTTCAAAAACGGTGACTCGGTGCTTCCCTCACTTGGATAAGTGTGGAACACTTCGACTTTCGGATATCTTTTACTGTTTGTGATGGTGTAAAGGATTTTGGTTTTAAACCAACTCTTACGCATAAGCGTAAAGCTTACGAGTAAGCACTCTACGCATAAGTTAACTCTTACGCGTGGGTACTTTACTTCTACGCTTAAAGTTTACGACAAGACTTACGTTTAACCTTAGGTTTACGATAAGAATCCTACGCCTAAGCTCTTTACGCATAAGGACTCCTACGAATAAGCAATCCCACGCATAAGCATTCATTTCTACGCATAAGAACTGGTTTACAAGTAAGATTTTGAGCAAAACTTCAAACGGCTATAACTTTTGAATCGTAACTCCGTTTTCAGCGATCTACCCATCAAAACGACCGTGAGAACGAGGAGAATAGACTGACAAATCAACTAAAGTTCATTCAGGTCAACCTTCAAGTCCTAAAAACTCTCCGAAAAGAAGTTATTGAGGTTTTTAAGTTTTTAGACCAAATTTTCACTACAACAACCGAGCTTAATCTTCTTCAAACACAACTCCTTTATCGTTGAATCGATCCTACATCAACTTTATCATATCATACCTTCATTAATGGCAACTCAACAAGACATTCATGCAACCGGTGCCAAAAACTGTCCTCCTATGTTGGAAAAAGGTGGTTATCTTCAATGGACAAGTCGTATGCTTCGTTACATCAAGACAAAACCTAATGGAAAATTGATGATCAAATCCATTCGTGATGGACCCTTCATACCTCGACAAGTCCAAGACCACGGAAATGCCGATGCAACACCTCCGTCCCACCATTTTTTCGTCTTAAAAAGAATCGAATACTCGAAGAGGATCGAAGCAAGTCAAGGAGATGACATGGCTATTCATATTGTCCAACTGGGTTTACCAAGAGACATCTTTCTTCTCAGAGACACTTGTGAAACCGCTTTCGATATGTGGGAACGTGTTAGACGACTTTGTCATGGAATGAAATTGGTCAACAAGATACGGAGAACAAGTTGCTAGCGCATGGGAGAAGTTTACATCTACTCCGGGAGAATCCATTGAATCCTACTATGGAAGGTTCTGTACTTTAATGAATGAGTGATTAGAAACAAGATGACACCCGTAACTATCGTGAGCAACATCAAGTTCTGAACAATCTACGAGAAGAATGGGGACGATATGTCACTATTGTCAACCAAACAAAAGACTTACATCAAGTAAACTTTGATCAACTCAACGATTTTCTCAAACAAAACCAAAATGAAGTGAATGAAGTCGCAAGAAAGATTAGCAAAGAATCATGATCCATTGGCACTCATTGCAAAGACTCAAACTCAGTGAATACACAACAAGAAGCTTCATCATCTTCCACTAACAACAACTTGCAAAGAATACATTCCACAACAACAAGTCGTTATCCTCAACAACAAACCTATCCACCGAACAACAACATTACCAGAACAAGGAATCACCGATCTTGAAATGGAACCGGAAGAAGCTTTGTCACAAGCATTTGCATTATTGGGTAAAGCATTCAGAGGTCGCTATTCCACACCAACTAACAACAACCAAAGGATTTCATCAAACACTCGCAACAGAAAATTGCACAGTAGGGTGTGAACATGGGTCATCAAGGACGAGATGGTTGGAGTTATTGGGAATCGGCAGGATATGCTCTTGGATTTCGCAAGGGTAATCAAAGCGGTTCGAATCGGGGTAATCGATGGGTCGAATGTTGGGAATAGAGCGTTGGGT
>CM040241.1:232881741-232942977 GCA_022545495.1 Chrysanthemum lavandulifolium | reverse complement strand
GTTGTTTTTCTTCTATAAATAGTGAGCCATTTCTTCCTTTTGGGTTGCCACTCCCACACATACTTTCCCCAGTATTGTAACCTTCTAACCACAAATCCTAAGGATCTTTCTATGTAGTTTGTCTTTTGTTTTTGTGTGATTCTCTAGGTTCCTCTTAAAGGCGAGATCACCACTTCTTGATGTCGAGCAAGCTCAAGTCCATGAGTTGCCATACTTCGTCATCATCAAGACTACTGAGGTTCTCTTGTTGTTAGTTCTTTCTTCCTCTATAGAAGTGTTGTGTCGAAGGCATTAGTGAAGGATGCCGAAAGAGTCAAGACGAAAGCATTAGTGAAAGGTGCTTAAACATCCGTGTCAAAAGCATTAGTGAAGAATGCTAAAGAAGTCAAGACGAAGGCATTAGTGAAAGGTGTCAAGCGTTCGTGTCAAGGGCATTAGAGAAAGATGCCTAGGAGTCAAATCAAGTGGCATTAGTGAAGGATGCCAAAGTCGTATAATCTATGAGGTGCATCGTTATACAAATAGTAATAGTTTGTTTCCAAGGATATTGATATTCTTGATGGTGTTGTAATAAGGAGTGGGTCTCCTTTGGGGTTAGGTGTTGTGTAGTGTTGGGTAGTAGTTCCTCCATTGTAATGGAACTCGGTACTTAGCCTAGTACCGGATAAAGGGTAAGCGACGTTGTGGTAGGTGTGGTTCTCCTTGGTGAAAGAACCGGTGGTTAGCCTAGTACCGGGAAAAGAGTAGGCGGCGTTGTTAAGGCTTCTCCGCCATAAGGAGTTGTTGTCGTGTAGTGATTACGAACTCGAGTAGGTGACTCGGGGAGTGGAGTACGGCAAGGAAGGTGTCCTTGTAGCCGAACCACTATAAATACTCTTGTCGTGGTTATGTGCTTCTTACTCTTTATCTTTCATTATACATTTATATATCTATCTATCAATGTCCAACATACACATCTAAATAGATTGACATAAGTCGATCTAAATATTTTAAAATGAAGTTTTAATTGGTAAAACTATTCAACCCCCCCCCCCCTTCTAGTTTTCCACTACTACAACCCAAAGGAGACAAACTCCTTTTTACAACATTTCAAAGGATATCAATACCTTTTAACCCAAACTACACAAATATACATCGACGCCCCATATCGAATGTACACCTTCGGCAATATACACAAATGCCTTCAACTTGACACACTAATAGAGGGAGAGAAGAACTATAAAAAAGATGCACTTCAGTGGTCTTGATGATGACGAGGCTTAGCAACTCATGACCTTGAGCTTGCACGTCTTCAAGAGGTTGTGATCTCGCCTTTAAGAGGAACCTAGAGAATCACACAAAGAGAAAACTACATAGAATGATCTTTTGGATCTAAGGTTAGAGAGGTTAGAACATAGAGAGAAGTTATGTCTAAAAGGGGTTTTTAAGCAAGAGAGAAATGGCTCACTATTTATAGGCAAACTGCCTACAGCTAACCCGGATCCGGTGGATTCCTTACCCAAGGGATCTGGCCAGTGCAATCCAAGGGATTCAGCAGCTCGGTCAGGCTAGTCCGAATTTTGGGTTGCAAACTAGGTTATGGGTTATGGGTTATGGGTTATGGGTTATGGACTATGGGTCATGGACTTTGGATCATGGATACCCAACTAGATACATTGTACCTAGTCAATGGGTCATGGGTCATGGGTCATGGAATTTGGGTCATAAATCATGGATAATATCCAACATGATTTCATGCATGATGTCATGTAATGGATCATGGGTCATGGATCATGCTACATGGGTATGGGTTATGGACTTTGGTATTACCCATCATTTACCCATTACAAGTGTCACAATTCTCAATTTCCGGTCATTTCTCAAACTCCATATTCATCATTTCATATTGGTTCATGCATGGTTTTGCATTTTACATTAAACGCATAATTTCTTATTAAATAAACGCTATCGCGTAATTAATTATTTTGAACAATTGATCCGATACTTCCAAAAAATTTCCCGATATATTTTCATGCTTATATTAAGATTATAAAAATAATATTATGATTTACCCAGTGTTTTAAATTTATTTAGTATATAAATTGTTATATTTATATAAGGGATTGAGTCGTAGAATAGCAACGTACTTTCCTAAGTGTCCCATTCTGGTACGTGTACTTTTTTTAAGTTATCGAATAGTAATGTACTTTCCATAAGTGTCCCGTTCTAGTACGTGTACTTTTTTAAGTCGTAGAATAGCAATGTACTTTTCATAAGTGTTCCAATTTAGTACGTGGGATGACGTACCAAATTGGAACACTTATGGAAGTAGGACGTACCAAATTGGAACACTTATGGAAAGTACATTGCTATTCTACAACTTAAAAAAAGTACACGTACTAGAACGGGACACTTATGGAAAATACATTGCTATTCTACAGCTTAAAAAAAGTACACGTACTAAAATGAGACACTTGGAAAAGTACGTTGCTATTATACGACTCAATCCCTTTATATAATTACGACGGTTTTCTTAAATACTACACGATAATTATTATTTCACTCAAATTTTGCAAGAAATGTATTTTTATAATTTTTATGACATCTATATATATTATTTTGTTCCGTTAAAATTTATTTTTAGTTAACGCTACCCTACAAGCTCAAATATTTACACAAGTTATTAATTACCCTTACTTAATTACACATTTACTCTACATTAATACACTTAATGGTTATCAAATGCATCTAGTCTTTTTTTTTATGCATGTGTCGACATACACATATGACTCACACTTCTACTTTGCTAAATATCTACTTCTAATAACTTATAATCATATTATACTCAACTATTACACATACAACTAGAAATACAAAGGTGTGATAAGATCAAAGTGTCTCTCTTTCTCTCTTCTTCAAGTGACCGGCCACCATAAGGACCAAGGAAGTGATCACCAAATATATTTTTTCTCTAATCAAGTTATACATACACTAGTATCACTCTTGTTAAGGTTTTGTAATATAAACCTTGGGTGATTAGGAAACCCTTTGTTCTAATAACCTCATCAAGTTACTTGTAAGCTTTTCATTTTCATGATCATATTTCATATTCATTTCATATTCATTTAATCATTATTGAGAAAACATGCAAGTCTCATGAGGTTTATACCACTTTTTCATTGATGTTAAAAGTTATGTATATATAAGTCATCCTATAATTACTCCTTATTATATATTATTTTTGGTGATGTCTAGGAACCCATGACACCCTAAGAAGGTGTATGGTAGGATTAGAATAGCTTCGGAGTTGTTTTGAATGGGTTAGAATAGGTTTGGCGCGAGAAAAACTCATTTCGACAAGTTTGCAAAAGGGTCTGTCCTTACTTTAAAAATCTGGAAAATCCAACAGTAGGTAAAACTTTTTGGCTTAGATATTTAGAAAATACACTTTAAAACGAAAAAGTGGCCGCTTGAACGGGTTAAAACGGAGCTATAACGAAGAAGTTATGAATTTTTCAAGTTGGCGAAAAACTATAATTTTCTCGAAATTTCAAAGATGTATTGTTTATTTTGTACAAGTCAAAATGAAACTTATGTGTTATAAATTATGTCGACTTGTCAAAAATATATTAGTATACTTTGATACGAAGGTAAGGACATATAAAACGTAGAAAACGGATTTGTAACGATTAAATTATACACGTTTTCACAAAGTTGCCGTAACTTTATTATATAAGAAAAACTATATTAACTCTAATAGACAAGTATTACGGCAAAACAAGTGACCATGTTGAAGGTTGTTTTTAAAATTAATGTAGAACTTTTTATAAAGTGATGTCTTCTAATAAAAGTAAGTTCGCCAAGTATATTTTCCAAAATGTCCGACCGTTTGTCTAGCGGAGTTGTAATAAATTAATTACGATCACTCAAACTTGGCCGAAAACCAACCTTAAACTATACTTTGGACTAAAGTACCATACTTAACTTATATTTTCCTTTGTGATCGAGACCTCTAGGATGGAAACTTAAACACTAAAACTTTGAGATAATGATACAAGCTTTCCAAAACTGTTGAGTTCGTTTCCTAACACTCGATGTGCACCATTTTGCGACTATCTTAGGAGGTTGTTTCAACGTAACTACTTGTAAAGTATTTTGTAACTTGACAAGAGGTCATAAACATATATTTCGACGATAAACTTTATTTTCCAAAAGGTACAAGTGGTATGGATATCATATGAGTTTGCATGCATGACATTGTTTCATGACTTACATTAGAGCATATCATTCATTATAGGTCGCGGTTAGGCTGTTGCGTCTCATTTCGGCATCCACTTTGTCATCATAACTATTGCAACAGTGAGTTCGTAGCCCCACTTTTACTCGTTTAATTGTTTTATAAACTCTTTGGGGAGATACATGCTCAACTTCATGCTTTTACTTTACACTTATATGAACTTAAATATCTTTTGTTTCACTCTATGCGCGTAAGTAGATTATGCGAACTAAATTGATCACTATGTTATGAGCGCTATTAGTTGAAACACTTTCCTTGATTTTGAACCTTCGACATGTATATTTGAGCTCTTTTAAATTGATTCAACCCTTTAACATATAAGTGAACACTTTGGACTTGATATGAACCTTTTGACATATAGTTAAACTCTTTATCTTGTCTGAGGACCCTTTTGATATATTTTAAACTTGTTTGACGTGATTTTGAGCGCTTCGACTATCTTGAACCTTTTGATATTATTCGAACTCTTTGGTATTACGAACTTTTGAACTCGACTTAAATCTTTGAACTTAATTACGAACTTTTGAGCGGAACTCTTGAACTTAAATACAAACTTATAACTTGTTTGAACTTATTGAACCGTCGTGTTATGACATTGACCTAAAGTCTCCCATGTTCGGAGCATCCCTATAAAGTCTCCTTTGTTGAGCAATCTTAAAGCCTCCCGGTCCGGAGAGAATGTCTCACTATGTTACGGAGCGTTCTCAATCTAAAGTCTCCATGTTCGAGCGGTTACAAATTCTCCCATGTTCGGAGTGTTCTTAATTGTATATAATAGTTGTATGATGTACTGTTTGTACATTCGCATTGTTAGTCTCCTATTAGTAGGTAGTATGGATAGCGCTATTAGAGGTCGGCCAACCTCTTGTCCACTATGTTACGGGACGCATATTATTTATTCTAGGGGCTTTGCCTGGCATACATTATTATATACGTGGTGCTATATTGTGAACTATTATGACATCGTACACTTGACTATTAGACATACATATTTTGGCAGTGGGTTGTGAACACACAGGTTGCAAGTTTTGTATGGGCGGAACTTGGAACTGAGTGGATTTACAATGCCTTTGCTTTGTGAACTCATTTGACAACGTGTGCATGAACATAAACTAGACATATTTTGTGCAATGGGTTGTGAACACACATGTTGCAAGTTTTGTATATGGAACTTGGGCCGAGTGGATTTGCAATGCCTTTGCTTTGTGGACTATTCTATATGACCAAAAACTTTGCCTTTGTTGCATGAATGCTCTTTAAAAGCTTTACTTGTTAACCAAACTCTATGAACTCACTCAACCAATGTGTTGACACTTTTAGCATGTTTTATCTCAGGTATCTAAGGCATTCACTTCATGGCATGCATTTGGACATATCATAGAGTCGTGGTGACGACGTGTCACACATGGGATTTATGCAATTTAAAACATCGTTTGGCTTGTAACAAACTTATTTCCGCACAAATTGACTTTCATTTGGGACCTATCTTTGTAACTCTGAATGTTTTTATTTAATCAAACGATATTTTCAAAACGACACTTTAGGTCGTTCGATATAATCAGAACTTTGATGCTATGACGGTCATCCCCCAGAATTCCATTCCGCTGCAAAAGTAATTTGGGGTGTGATGATTGGTATCGAGCATCGGTTATAGAGAACTAGGTTGCATCATTGACCCTGACTATAACTACATCATCATAGCATCTCATCATATCATTATAAGTGCATATTCTTTATACATGCGGACTTATGACTCAACACCAAACATCATATGAGTCGATTAGTCCAAGCATTGTATAGTTACTCTAAATTATACATAGCCCGATCACCTATGTCTAATTCGGGAAGAATCATGCAATGAAGGAGTAGTAGTCTCATATGAGTAAGCAATTCCGTGTCGAGCCAAATTTTCAAAGATTTTCTTGAAACCACTTGTTTCAATTTGATCCGAGCGACGGTTCTTGTTTGATGAGTTGCAAAGATCAAGCTAGAAACAAGTTGTTACCTAAACCGTTTAGCCTAATCGTGTGATGCTTCTTGTTTGATGAGTTGTGGGATTAAGTAAAAATCGGTTACCTAAAAGTCTTTGAAAATTTTGCTCGAGAATGGAAAAGCTTGCCTCATCGAGCCTAATCATAAGGGAGCATGTCTTTAGAATGGGATATAGTCACGATATATGCATGAGCATTGACATAATCATTTAGACCATACATGAGCATAAACTTTTAGAACCCTTGTCGCAGTTTGGGCCATAGTATCATTAATCGAATCACGAGGACGTGATTCCTCTGACATGGGAAGAATGTCACAATTCTCAATTTTCGGTCATTTCTCAAACTCCATATTCATCATTTCATATCGGTTCATGCATGGTTTTGCATTTTACATTAAACGCATAATTTCTTATTAAATAAACGCTATCGCGTAATTAATTATTTTGAACAATTGATCCGATACTTCCAAAAACTTTTCCCGATATATTTTCATGCTTATATTAAGATTATAAAAATAATAATATGAGTTTACCCAGTGTTTTAAATTTATTTTGTATATAAATTGTTATATTTATATAATTACGACGGTTTTCTTAAATACTACACGATAATTATTATTTCACTCAAATTTTGCAAGAAATGTATTTTTATAATTTTTATGACATCTATATATATTATTTTGTTTCGTTAAAATTTATTTTTAGTTAACGCTACCCTACAAGCTCAAATATTTACACAAGTTATTAATTACCCTTACTTAATTACACATTTACTCCACATTAATACACTTAATGGTTATCAAATGCATCTAGTCTTTTTTATGCATGTGTCGACATACACATATGACTCACACTTCTACTTTGCTAAATATCTACTTCTAATAACTTATAATCATATTATACTCAACTATTACACATACAACTAGAAATACAAAGGTGTGATAAGATCAAAGTGTCTCTCTTTCTCTCTTCTTCAAGTGACCGCCACCATAAGGACCAAGGAAGTGATCACCAATATTTTTTCTCTAATCAGTTATACATACACTAGTATCACTCTTGTTAAGGTTTTGTAATATAAACCTTGGGTGATTAGGAAACCCTTTGTTCTAATAACCTCATCAAGTTACTTGTAAGCTTTTCATTTTCATGATCATATTTCATATTCATTTCATATTCATTTCATCATTATTGAGAAAACATGCAAGTCTCATGAGGTTTATACCACTTTTCATTGATGTTAAGAGTTATGTATATATAAGTCATCCTATAATTACTCCTTGTTATATATTATTTTGGTGATGTCTAGGAACCCATGACACCCTAAGAAGAAGTTTGGTAGGATTAGAATAGCTTGAGTTGTTTTGAATGGGTTAGAATAGGTTTGGCGCGAGAAAAACTCATTTCGACAAGTTTGCAAAAAGTCTGTCCTTACTTTAAAAATCTGGAAAATCCGACAGTAGGTAAAATTTTGGCTTAGATATTTAGAAAATACACTTTAAAACGAAAAGTGGCCGCTTGAGCGGGTTAAAGCAGACTATAACGAAGAAGTTATGAATTTTTCAAGTTGGCGTGAAAACTATAATTTCAAAATTTCGGCATGTATTGTTTATTTTGTACAAGTCAAAATGAAACTTATGTGTTATAAATTATGTCGACTTGTCAAAAATATATTAGTATACTTTGATATGAAGCTAAGGACATATAAAACGTAGAAAACGGATTTGTAACGATTAAATTATACACGTTTTCACAAAGTTGCCGTAACTTTATTATATAAGAAAAACTATATTAACTCTAATAGACAAGTATTACGGCAAAACAAGTGACCATGTTGAAGGTTGTTTTTAACATTAATGTAAAACTTTTTATAAAGTGATGTCTTCTAATAAAAGTAAGTTCGCCAAATATATTTTCCAAAATGTCCGACCGTTTGTCTAGCGGAGTTGTAATAAATTAATTACGATCACTCAAACTTGGCCGAAAACCAACCTTAAACTATACTTTGGACTAAAGTACCATACTTAACTTATATTTTCCTTTGTGATCGAGACCTCTAGGATGGAAACTTAAACACTAAAACTTTGAGATAATGATACAAGCTTTCCAAAAGCTGCTGAGTTCGTTTCCTAACACTCGATGTGCACCATTTTGCGACTATCTTAGGAGGTTGTTTCAACGTAACTACTTGTAAAGTATTTTGTAACTTGACAAGAGGTCATAAACATATATTCGACAATAAACTTTATTTTCCAAAAGGTACAAGTGGTATGGATATCATATGAGTTTGCATGCACGACATTGTTTCATGACTTACATTAGAGCATATCATTCATTATAGGTCGCGGTTAGATGCTATGTCTCATTTACGTGCATCCACTTTGTCATCATAACTATTACAACGGTGAGTTCGTAGCCCACTTTTACTCGTTTAATTGTTTTATAAACTCTTTGGGGAGATACATGCTCAACTTCATGCTTTTACTTTACACTTATATGAAGTTAAATATCTTTGTTTCACTCTATGCCATGCGTAAGTAGATTATGCCCGAACTAAATTGATCACTATGTTATGAACGCTATTAGTTGAAACACTTTCCTTGATTTTGAACCTTCGACATGTATATTTGAGCTCTTTTAAATTGATTCGAACCCTTTAACATATAAGTGAACACTTTGGACTTGATATGAACCTTTTGACATATAGTTAAACTCTTTTAACTTGTACAAGGACCCTTTTGATATATTTTAAACTTGTTTGACGTGATTTTGAATGCTTCGACTATCTTGAACCTTTTGATATTATTCGAACTCTTTGACTGTTTTGAACTTTTGAACTCGACTTAAATCTTTGAACTTAATTACGAACTTTTGAACGGAACTCTTGAACTTAAATACAAACTTATAACTTGTTTGAACTTATTGAACCGTACGTGTTATGACCTTGACCTAAAGTCTCCCATGTTCGGAGCATCCCTATAAAGTCTCCTTTGTTCGGAGCAATCTTAAAGCCTCCCGGTCCGGGCGAATTTCTCTATGTTACTGAGCGTTCTCAATCTAAAGTCTCCCATGTTCGGAGCAAGTGCAAATTCTCCCATGTTCGGAGTGTTCTTAATTGTATATAATAGTTGTATGATGTCTTGTTTGTACATTCGCATTGTTAGTCTCCTATTAGTAGGTAGTATGGATAGCGCTATTAGAGGTCGGCCAACCTCTCGTCCACTATGTTACGGACGCATATTATTTATTCTAGGGCTTTGCACGCATACATTATTATATACGTGGTGCTATATTGTGAACTATTATGACATCGTACACTTGACTATTAGACATACATATTTTGGCGGTGGGTTGTGAACACAGTGTTGCAAGTTTTGTATGGGCGGAACTTGGACCTGAGTGGATTTACAATGCCTTTGCTTTGTGAACTCATTTGACAACGTGTGCTTGAACATAAACTAGACATATTTTGTGCAATGGGTTGTGAACACACAGGTTGCAAGTTTTGTATGGGCGGAACTTGGAACTGAGTGGATTTGCAATGCCTTTGCTTTGTGGACTATTCTATATGACCAAAAACTTTGCCTTTGTTGCATGAATGCTCTTTAAAAGCTTTACTTGTTAACCAAACTCTATGAACTCACTCAACCATTGTGTTGACACTTTTAGCATGTTTTATCTCAGGTATCTAAGGCATTCACTTCATGGCATGCATTTGGACATATCATAGAGTCGTGGTGACGACGCGTCACACATGGGATTTATGCAATTTAAAACATCGTTTGGCTTGTAACAAACTTATTTCCGCACAAATTGACTTTCATTTGGGACCTATCTTTGTAACTCAAATGTTTTATTTAATCAAACGATATTTTCAAAGCGACACTTTAGTCGTTCGATATAATTGTAACTTTGATGCTATGATGGTCATCCCAGAATTCCATTCCACGCAAAAGCAGTAATTTGGGGTGTGACAACAAGTTATACTAAGCACATATACATTTTTATAAAATATAAGTAAACAAAATTACTTTGTAAGTGGTATGTGTGAAAGCACATACCTTTTCTTTATCAAAAGCGAACCAAAAACTAACCCCCTAAAGCCAAATATATTTGTGTTTTTGTGTTTATGCATGTGCAGGTAACGGATATTGCAAAATGGACAAAGAAAATACAAAAAGGAAGAAAACGGGCACGAGATTGGAAAAGTGCGTAAAAGCCGAAGCTGGGGAAAGTATTTCTACATTTTGGATCAAGATTATGTCCCAAATTACCAAACACACCCTCAACTTAAACCAATTTACACCAATGGTCCCTAAAACCATTTTGCAAAACTAGTGCTCATTTTACTAAGTTAGTCCTAACTAACTAATGTTAAAAAAATTACCATTTTAACCAAACTTAACCCCTTTTATAAAACCTGAACCCTCTCTACCCTTTTTAAACTCCCACAGTCCATCCCACTCTTTACCCTACAAGTCCAAAACCAGCCTTTGAACCCCAGTCCAATCCCAAAATGCCCCATCCAATCCTTTTCCTCCCACCCGGTTCACTTCACAAGTTAAACAAAAATAAAAAAAGGCATGTGCCCTTTTTACCGTCCCACCTCCTTCATCTCATTTTACCCAAATCAACAACCCGTCACCTCAAAATTAACCCAATTAAATGAAAAATAACTCTTCTAGAATGTCTGACATGTCAAGAATGACATCCCAAATTGCCCACGTTGGGAGATTCGAGGCTCCTGATTGGTTAAAAGGATGTGTCAAGGATCCAAGGGTTGCTCATGATTGAGGGTTTTGATGGATGGCTGAGATCACAAGTGGGAAGGATAGAGAAAGGAATCCCAAGCTCTAGAGGCTTCCAAGCTCGGCTATAAAAGCCTCCTTCACCTCACAAATTGATATTATTAGGAATTAAGAGTAGCTTAGACTAGTGTAGGTTTAGCTTATTTGTCAGCTTATAGTAATTTTATCTTTAAGTTTAGAACATAAATTCCAGTTGTTTACTGTTTAAAAGCTTTTAATAAAGTTTTGTTTTCAAATATGTTCTTATGCTTTTACATTGTTTAAAATGCTTATTTTCATTACTGCTTATTTGAGCTTATTTGTGCTTAAAGTACATTGAATTTAATCAGTGTTGCTTAAGTATGATTTATGTCAGCCTTTGTTGTCACTTGCTTTTAGTTTGAGTTATGGTACAAAAAAGTTATTAAAGTTTTTTAAAAATTTGTCCTAAGTTACTAAAGTTTCATTTTGTTCACTCAGGTTACTTAACTTTGAAACTTTGTTCACTTAGGTTACTGAACTTATAAAAATATACGTTCATATAACAAAACTTTGAATCTTTGTTCACTCAGATTACTGAACTTATCAAATAATATACATTCAGGTTACCCGGACTAACACTGAATTTATCGAAGTGCGTGCTTCTAAAAGTTCAGTAACCTAAGTGAACAAAATGAAACTTTAGTAACTTAGGATAAATTTTTATGAAACTTTAGTAACTTTTTTGTACCATAACCCTTATTTGTAACAAAATAAAAAGAAACTTGATAAACAAAAACCATAACATCTAAACCACAAGGACCATTCATGTCAACCACTTACTAAACTACATAAAGCACAAAACATAAACACTCATACTTAAACCCTAGCCCCAAATTTCACAAAATTCCATTAGGGTTTATCAAAAACCAAAACATGTCTCTGGTAGCAGGATCATACGAAAGATTCATATGGGGATTCAAACTCAAAACCTTAAAACACTCAACAGAATCCTTAACCTTAACCCCAATCTTCACTTTCCCATCACATTTATCCCCCATCAAATCCGTAGCTGTCGCGGGCTCTTTCGCAGCTTCCGGCAGCTCCGACGACACGATAAAAATATACGACTTGACAACTTCTCAAGAAATAGGCTCCTTAAATGACCCAACATCCACAGTGACGTCACTTACTTTGTATTCGCCTCCATCAATGACGTCAGCATTTCCAAGGAATATGTTTGCGGGTATGGATGACGGGTACGTGTCGTTTTACGATGCGGACCCTTTTGTGCATTTGAAAAGTGTGAAGGTGCATAAGAAGGGGGTTAATGATATTTGTGTGCATAATAGTGGGAAGCTGTTGTTGAGTGTGGGGAAGGATGGGTGTTTGGGGATGGTGAATTTGGTGCGAGGGAGGCGGAGTTTTTTTTGTAGGATTGGGAAGGAGGCGAGTTTGGTGGAGTATGATTGTGGTGGTGACAAGTTTTTTATGGGTGTGGAGGAGAAGGTTTCGGTACATGAAGCGGAGAATGCGAAGCTGGTTTGTGAGTTGGAGGGGAAGAAACGTGTATTGTGTATGGCGCCTGGCATGGTTGGTTTGTGTGCTTTATTGTTTTTTGTTGCATTTGCGTAATTTGTGTTTAGTTAGTATCTTTAGATTGTGTGATTAGATGCTTATAACTATACTCGATTTTTTGAAATTGCTTGTGAGGTATAGTTAGAAAAGGGTTAATCTTCTGAGCATACCTTTTTGAGGGAAAAAGTTGTGTAATTTATGATTTTGTACTGAAATTGAACATTTCTGTGACTTGTATGCCCGCCTGCTTGGTCGGGATGAATAATGAATATGCTCCTTAAGATAATAAGGATCACTAAGTTTCTTGATTGTGGTAGATCTATTAGTTGAACGTTCTTATGTGCACTGTGTTCTCTAGGATTATAAAATGATTGTTTTTGTTTTCTGTGTTCTGGGAGAGTACTTTAGATATATAACTTAACAGTCTCTGTTACTTTTACGCTTGGTGGCTGGGTCGCGGGATGCATAAAGGAAATCACAGCTTCAGATGATAAGGATTGTAAAGTTTCTTAATGTTGTTAGATTTTGTTTGGTGGGCATACTTATGTGTTCTGGTGATCTCTGGGGTTTTGATTTTTATTGCTTCTGCTTCGTGAGTTCTTAAATACTACTTTAGATATTAAGATATATGACTTTGTGGGTGTTTGGGTATGAGTAGCTTATCAGCTTAGTGCGTTACCAGAACATTGTTAAAGTTGCGTTGAGTGATTGTATAGAGCCAAACAACTTCGCCCACTAGCTTTTGGCTTATTTTGCTTGCGTTCATGATATTTACAATTTTATTCTTTTATCAACTCATCAGCTGTAAGTGATAGTCCTTATTGGTCATTTTAAGGATTGCAATTTGTTAGTTGAACTTGTGCTGTGGGATAATGTGATGTCTAGGACTATAAATTTTATTGTTTTGTTTCTTATGTTTGTAAAAGCACTTTAGATGTCTGACTTAGGGGGTGTTTGGTAATAATAGCTTATCAGCTTATTGTGCTACCAAAATGCAGTTAGCTGTTTGAGTGTTTGGATGCACCAAAACATTGTGTTGATAAGCTATGATGAAAATGCTTTTGAGCTAGAGATAGTAGTGGCTCATCACTGATTTGCTATTTTGCTCAACAAACCTTCTGATGCAGAGTTATTTCATTTATGATTTTGTACTAAAATTTTCAACGTCTCTGTTACCTTAATGCTCATTGCCTGTGGGGTCTGGGTCTGTAGGAATAATCACAACTGAATCTTTAGATGTCCCAAAATGATTGCAAGGTATCTTGAATTTGGTAGGTCTTATTAGTCAAACTTACTTATGTGTGCTGTGATGTTTACGATTATGAATTTATAAATAATCTTCTTAGGTTTCTATTACGTACTTTAGATACAGGGCCAATTAGACAGAGGCTTGGTGGACCGGAACGAGTGTACATTGTATGTTGTTCATTGGTAAATGTATATCACTTGCCTGTGTATATGACGCTAAAACTTTTAGTTATGTTAGGCTCTGTGAGAACTCATGACAAAGAAAGAGATTTGGTAATTTTAGCTCTTACGGGGAGAAATCCCCCATTATCATTATGTTGTCCTGCAAATCTGTCGACATATCTTTTACAGATATCATAGATTGTGAATCACTAACTAAACCTGGTTTATGTCTACTTGTGTGTTGATCTTTGTATGTTACATTATGGTACTGATATGTATTATTTGTTCATACCCTTCTGGTTATTTGACTACTTCTTGAGTAGGTGGCAAGTTTCTTTCATTCAATTCTGGTCGTAGATAATCAAACGTCTCCTTTTAGGCATATTATAGTGATTGAGCTGATGACCACACTAATAATTAGAATATTGGTATAAGGATTGTGGATACGTAAGACTCGACACATATTCAAGTCCACTAATATATACTCCCTCCGTCTCAATATAATTGTCCATATTTCCATTTTTGGATGTCTCAAAAAAATTGTCCACTTTCCATTGTTAGTAAAAACTAAAGAATATCTTATGGGAATATTCTCTTTTAGTGGTTGAGATCTATAGTGGCCCCATTTTTATTAAACTTGGTGAGTTCTCTCTCATCACAATAATTTTGAGACGGAAGGGAGTAAATTATTAGCGGATAGAGATGGGGATCGTAGCTGAAATAGTGTAGGTCATTTTTTTCAAAGTATTCAAATTCGAAATACCAGTTAAAATCTTGTAATCTTGTTCTGTATAATTTATTATCATTCAATGTTGGAAATACATGAATTCAGACTCAAATATATTGAGTACAAATAACTGACCTATTAACATATTTGAAATCACCTGACTCCTCCTTTCTCTGTATGCCTTGGCTGACAAGCCATTTTGTTTGTGATGACTTCTAATACCACCCTTTTTGTGTATCCTCTAATGTTCGCATATCCTCTTCAAGCAAGCATCCCAAAATAATTGGATTTTTTAGGGGATGTGTCATTGGCGTTCTTCTAGGCTCTGTGTATGTTTCTTGCAATTTAAGTATCTAGGATATACATGTCTGTCGAAATAGAGCTTTGGTCATTGCTATTGTTATTATATTGAGTTTAATTTAAAATTTTGTAATACGTACTTCAAGAACTGAAATAACTGTGAAATTGTAACAGAATGGACTTCTATACACTGGTGGAGAGGACAGAAATGTCACTGCGTGGGATACAGTTAGCGGGAAGGTTGCATATTGTATTGAGGATGCACATTCAGCTCGTGTAAAAGGAATAGTAGTACTTTCTAAGATTGATGGGAACTCTGAAGAAGATCCGTTTTTGGTGGCATCTGCTTCTTCGGATGGTATCATAAAGGTTTGGGATGTTCGTATGGCCACCAAGGATAAACCAACACCATTAGCTGAGGCCAATACCAAATCTAGACTCACTTGTCTTGCTGGATCTTCTGTTAAATGTAAGTTTCTGAGATTAGTTCTATCTTTGCTTATTTTCCTGTGGCAGAATAAGCAGTCTAAATAACGGGTCAAGCAGGGTCAATTTTGTTATGGTCGGGTCTGATTGAATAAAAACACTTTATTCAATTTTTTTAGATTTTTTACGAATAATTAGCTTTTAAAACATGATAAAAAAAAATGTATATTTAGGTAGTAATATTAATACATCTTGTTTCTATATGGTGATTTGTGAGGTTTTAGGCATTAAAATACACATCCGGTGACTTTCAGTCCATTTATAGCATGTCACAAACGGTCTAGTGGTAGTTCAAGCGGTTGCTTGACGTAAATGTGGCACTTCAGCCACATTCCATTGTTCTTAAAATTTTCTTGTGATTAATATATTTTACCGGGGTAATTCCCTTTACCCAAAAAAAATAACAATAAAAAGATTGACCCTTTAAAATAAGTGGATGAAATTATTAGTTTATTACCTCTAATTTGTTTATATCAGGCAGTATTTGTTTGGATGAAGTTGGTTTTTTTTTTTTTTTTTTTTTTTTTTTTTTAAAGCTGTTGCGGAATATGCTTGCTGGTTCAGTGCTTCAAGCTGAACCCTTTATGTGATATTTTTTAATATTATTGACAAGGTGTCCGTGTTTTCAAATTTTCAGCTATGAAGAAGCGTTTTGCTGGTTCCAGTAATTCAAGTAAAGAGCAAGAAGAAGCGACCAAAGAGTAGTACATGTAGGATTTATGTAATCTATCGGTTTTGTTCTTTAATGCTCTTGTTTTCATTTTTGATTGAATTTTCTTGACGTAAGATAACTTGAACAATGGGTAGGTGATTTTGTTGTCAATTATGTTATGCGGCCTCACATCATACGTATAATTAGTCTTTCGTGTATTATCCAACGGACTTGTTTTCTGAACTGAATGGTGTTCAAGTATCGCTAATTTGTCTTGATGTGCTGTTTTTTTTATTGATTTATAAACTCACCCAAATAATGAAGTAAATTTCTACAGTAATACTTTTTTGTCTATATTGAGCTGGTGTGGTAAAAAAGATACTTGAAAATGATAAAGATAGAAACAAAAATCTTGGAAGAAAGTCATTTGTTTTCTTACATGATTTGATGCAACTGTATTAAACACTTGTAATAGTTGCAATGTTCTTTTAAAAAGACAAAACTGAAAAATGTAACAAGTCACAAACAGTGTAATCGGTCCTTTTGTGGTTTATTTTGTTGACAAAGGTAATTCCAAAAAGACGTACTAGTTCAAAAAAGGTTAAAAACGAGAAAATTCCAAAGCTATCTAACTATTCACGAGTTGTATTACTAAAAATAATTCTAAAAATAACAGAAGTGTTGATCATTTAAACAAGAATTCGAGTGGTTAAAATTTCGAGTCTATATGGTTCGAGAACAAGTCTTTGTCGTTGGTCTGTGTAGATAGATTACGATTATACGGTCTAGTTCTCAGTACTTCCGGTTTCAAAAAAAAATGTATTTGTATCAAAAACTTTGAAAATACTAGTACTTGTAAATTGAGTAGTTGAATAAAGGGGGGTCATTTTCGAATGTGAGGTGATTTGCACAATTTCATAAACGATTGGGAAACTTAAATTTAGAGTTTTTGAATATTTATATTTTTAAAAGATAAACATAACTAAAAGTAAGGTGTATATATGTCGAGCATTCAAATTTGAGTGTCTTAGATAAATTACGAGTGTGTAAATCACTAAATCACCTCCTTTTTGAATAGGTTTGGCGTTATAATGTACAAATCAACTCGATTTAAACTTGAACCGATGATTTAAGCTAGATATTCATCAAAACAACAACGTACCATAATAAGAGTACCCCAAAAAAATTGCAAGTATTGAATCGCAACAAATCGATACCAATGTAATGTACTAAAATTGGTTTTCACTAATGTACCGTACAAAGAATAAGGCTCGTGGTAATAAGGAATGGAAGACGCGTCTTGACATCTTCCACCACTTTAGACACGTCATGCTTAAAACGAACACTCTCATAAGATGCGTCTCAGGTGTGTTTTGAGAACTCAATCGACCATAAGCCTCACCTGTGGAAGAAAGAAAAGAGGGTTTTGTGTATGTTGTTGATTTTTGTGGGATATATTTGTGTTTAAGTGGGTTAGTCTAGGTAGAGAAATTAGTTCTCTTATTACAATATGTAGTTGATGATGTTGGTTTTGTTAAAAAATTGATGTGCCACTAGGTTTGTGATCATGTTTGCAGTCACTATTACCACCAGCCTAAGATTATGTATAGTAGATGCACATATGACGCATCTTGTGCCTTGTTGGCACTCAACAATTTGCTCTTCCTTATATAACACACCAACCAACAACTCGGTCATCAACCCATTTTGAGTACAAGTTGGTCTATGCATCGACCAACTTGTAGGGAAAGAGAAACTAATTTTTTGTGTGAGTGTATTGGGAGTTATATTTGTGTTTTAGTAGTTGTCTTATTACACATTTGTTGATCGTGATGATGGTGGAAAAAGTGACGTACGTTAAGTTGACAGTGATGATGTTGATGATGATATTGGTAACAACTACATCGTGTCTAACGGTACCACCATGGTTCATATTCGGTCCTTATTTCACATGTTTGCTCAAACTTTTATACACAACTAGTGTGTTTACTTCTTTTTTGTTTTCTCTTTTGAGTAAATTGTGGAAAACGTCTCAATAATTTGATCGAATTAGAGGCTAAGTGTTCGCAATTTCAAAAATGCATATACAGTTTGTGTGAACTTTGGTGTGCAATTACCGTTGTCATGAAAAAGAGCACGTGGGTGATAATTGCACACCAAAGATATTAACAAAGACCGCGCTTTAAGAGTGTGGGTGTAGCTCGTTATAGGCAAACTTGATTGCCTATTATGTATATCCGCACCGTATGTTGCGTTATAGCCGCATCGTTGTGACCATAACAAGCGTTTTGGCTTTTTTATTCCAACGGCTAGTATGCAATGGCCTAAACATTTAAAACATTTTTTCTTGATGAAATACTCCTTTTATCATACAAACAACCAAACACAATCACATTTTCACCTATCTTATACACTTTCACATACACTTTCAATCGCATTCAATCAAAATGAATAATCAATCAAATGAATGGCATATGAACTATGTATTCCCACCACCTTCTTCGTCGATAATTGAACTCCCATAACCCGCTACACCATCATCTTCGACTCTAGTTCGTCACAACACACCACCTTTCTTATAGCAACTATTCCCATAACCATCTTACCATGTAAACCAATAAAATTTAACCAAATAGTTTTACTCAACTTCAACAACAATAACTAATGTATGGCCAATCGATAATTGTCACAACAACAACAAGCACCACAATCACCACCAAACTCACCATCGCTGAACAAGGCCTTTTCCATCTCGAAAAGGTAAAGGCGTGTAAAGGAAGAAAGCCTAAACCCAAAAACCGATATCGTCGTCTGAATTGGACTCAAGATGAAGAAAAGCGTTGGCGAAACTTTTATACAAATATCAGGGACCCAGATTTGGCGTCAATCGTAAGTCGAGATACATTTGGCAACAAATTGTAGCGAACACAACCGCCATGCATCCCGAGATGTAACAAAGATATGATCACGGGAAAGTGGATAACTTTGACACGTGATTGTAACAAGTGGGTGGGCGTTATCTCGAACATGAGCATCTTAGTGGTGAAAACGATACCAAGCAAACTCGTTGTTTAAAAAAAAATCGAAATCTATGGCCATGCGTTTGTCCACTTTAGTCCACGGAAATCTTGAAACATACTTCAAATGGTGTCCTACAAAATCATTGTCCCGGATGGCGATGAAGATGATTCGGATCTTGAAGACCCCCCGAACGAGCTATTTCGAGCCGATCTGCAACCACGACTTCTCGACAAGCGAAAACCCAAAAATGGACCACGACTGTAACAGCAGATCATCGTCCTCTCGAGAAGCTTTCAAGAAAATGGTTCAAGAGAAAATGCGACAAGATCGCGCAAAAAAGATAATCGCGTCGCGACTCAAAAAATTCGAGGAATTGAAGTTTCTTGCTACTAGCACCGAGGGGATGACGGAAGAAGATGTTGCTTTGATCAACCAAATGTAAGCGAAAATCATAGCCAAATATCGTTCCTAATTTAGTTTTTTAATAGTTTTTTTTATTCGTTGTAATCATATATCAAATTTAATAAAATCTGTTTGTTTAGAGGGAAAAAAAATGAGACTCATTGTTTCTATAACCTGGTTGACGGGAGGGTCCTTTTGAGGTTTTGTATTATAAGAATGTTATATGAATAATTGTAAGTATTGTGCCACGCAATTCGGCCAAACCACTATTTTGCAATTTACAATTTTTTTTATTTTTATTTTGTTCTGTTGATGTTTTTAGACCGGGTGTAATAAGGAGACTCCAAGATCGCGTTCATGGCCGTCGCATGATTTTTCTCTACAACCAATTTCATGCCAACAATGTAATAAAACAATCAACTTCAAAGATCAAAATATCTGTGCCACTTAAACATATATATCATCATCAAACACACACACACACAAAACACAAACATACATTCGGGACTCGGTCTTGACATCGATTGAGCCCTCCATTTGTTCGTTGAAGACTCGTGCTCCCATGGCACCGTAATAAAGGACGGCCGTCTTGAGCCTCCAAAGTTGGTATATTACTGCTGGTATTATAACAAAACTTTAACAACTTGAGTGTTTAAATAGTTACCAATTTAACCTTGTTGTAAACTGTAAAGATAGGGAAGTATGAGTATCCACCTTCGGTAAACAGTCAGGTGTACTATGGCCTGCAAGTAGTAAGTACATCCATGTGCTCATAGTAAGCTTTTTTGTGTTCCCATGCATCGAATCTTTCCCTCTACATGAATAAATTCCCATACCTCATAGTCACAAACATAGGCATCCAAATACCCAACATTAAAATAACCATTACTCTTTACATAATTCGTAGTTTTAACTTTTAACATGAATATTTCATTTGTGCTTCTAAGGCAACAAATGTCATCTTTCCCGTTCTTAAGGCAACATATAAACAAAGGATAGCGAAAGAAGGTGATTTGCACCTAATACAATTCTTGTAAAAAAATTACAAAAAGATAAAAAAATAATAAATAAATAAAAAAAAAAGGTTGATAATCGGCTAGATCATGACCAAGGACAACATGCGAATGTTTAAGATGACTATTTAACTTTCACAATTTTTATTGCTATGTGGCCACAATTCAAGAAAAAAGACCAAAAGATGTGTGAAACTAAAAGTATGAAATTCAAGTTGTGAAGAAAAAACTTTAGTTGTGCGATTGAGTTGTGTTACACAACTAGCTAGTTGTTTCTCAATACTTTGATGAGACATCAATTTCGATTATATGTAGTGTGTTAGTAATCTATAAAGGGTTACACTTTCACTTGAACCAAATGAGAAATAGTTGAAATTTTTTATAAAATTAATCAGTTAGAAATTATAGTGTATTATTGTGTGTTATGTTATTTTGTTTTTTATGTGTGACACAGGTTGGTAGAAAGCGAAAGCATGCAATGAGGCAATGGAATGTCTCTATCGATATGATGAGTAAACATAACTGAGACCAAACATATTATGTCTTATCATCTTACACTTTTACTACCCCCCTCATTTACTCACTTTATGAATACCACCTACTTTTAATGTTGGTTATTAAAGAATACATTTATTTGTGTACTTTTCTTGTAAAATGTTGAATTCACGAACATGACCCATTACTCTACCACAGATCTGCCAAGTGACAACCTTTGATAAAACCTAATCATGTCTATTCATCTCTAACTTTTGTTTTATAATGTGTGATGATTTCTATGTGAAAAGAAGGATGATTTGAGAGGATACTAATGTTACTCTTTTTGTTTCAAATGACTAAAAGTTCAAAATTTTGTCTAAAAGTGAAACATTTGTGGATTAGAAATGTACTAAAATGCTTATATATGTTGGCTTAATAAAAAAAAAAGTCTCTGTGTGTTGAACTGTTTTGAATTGATATAGTTTATTATTTTTTTGAAAAATGCTAAACATAGCCCTTAGAGCTATGTATAAGACATTAATACATGCATTGAATGTTCGTATCATAATAGTAAACCGCTCACCTCTGCATATAACTACTCCAAACCGCTCTAATATACAACCACTTTTCCATCCGAATTTTTTAATAGTTGTATAGCAAAAGTTATTAAATAGAGTGGACAATGAAACTATTGAATCCTAATTTTGAACATCATCACATCATCACGCTAGGCTAGTGCCAGGGCCCACGAGTGAGGTCATTCGACTTTGAAATGAACTTGTTACAATAAGCAAAATATCAAAAACGAAAAGACAGAGATCTAAACCATGGCCAGCAATAGATAGAGTCAAATAACCTACAGTACCTTTTATTTTAGATAAATTGAATGAGCATCCGTTTAAGCTCTTCTGTTCTTTTTCTACTTTTACATCAGGGACTAATAAAATTGCACTAGAAAAGCATTACTATTGTCATTTCAAGAGCATGTCGCCTTTTGTATAAGGTTTGCAGATTCCAGCCTCTTAAATTACAATCTTTACTTTTCATCTTGCCTTAATCTGTAAATGACTTGTCCTGAAGCAGCCCTGATCTAAGATCTAAAAATTGACACATTCACAAACATATCACAGATCTAAGATCTAAAAATACACAAATTGACGCATTATAAAGTAAGACTGGTACCTTCGTTTTTTTCTTTTTTCTTTTTTTCTTTTTTAGATCTTAGATCTGTGATGTGTTTGTGATGGTGAGTAGATCCGGTTTTTGATTTTTTTGTTGTTGGACCGAAAGATTTAGTTTATGGGTTTTGGTATAAAGATGTCGGGATCTTAGTTTTTTTGAAGTTATGGGTTTTATTCTTGATTTCTTGGCCGGATTTGTGGTGGTGGTGTTGATCATGGCCGGATCTGTGGTGGTGGTGATAATCGGAAAAAGAGAGAGAAGTGTGACCGGATCTGTGAGATGAGAAGAGTTAGAGATAAGTGAGGAGAGTTATTTTTATATAAATTATGGGTATTATTTTTTAATCTTCTAATAATAAGACAAAATGTCTTTATTATTAAATAAATGAATGACATGTCTTGCATCTGATGGTGTCATGGCATTCATTCGCACATTCGTGCCAAATTGGGAGATCTTTATTTTGTCTACGCCAGTGATCACTCCTACTTTGTCGCTCGAGAATTAAGCCCTTTTTTAATAGTTGTAGCAAAAATTATGAAATAGAGTGAACAATGAAACTATTGGCCTATATCTATCCTGATTTGTCATTCACAAGGAGCATGTGATTTCTATTTTGGGCTAAAGAAGGTTTCAAGACCAAGCAGCCTTTCATACTGACATCAATATTCCACATTCTTATTTTCACTTAACACCCTCAAGTATGTTTTATCTAGCTTGTGGCCTTATTTTACTCAACCAACAAAGCCATTTCAACAACATACGGTTTTATACTCTTATAACTGATCATAGTTTTAGTATTGATGGTTTTACCATTGATTTGGATTATACATGATTGTTAACTTTAGGCTTTTTTTAGTCCTTTTACAAAACTATATATTACAAATCCATATGGCCTGCTAACGTAAGAGATTTTTAGTATGTTACTCTTCAATGAAGTAGTTATTAAAACATGTTTCAAATCTGTAGTATATACTACCTTTAAATGTTAAACTAAATTTAAAATATAAACTATAAACAGTTTTGAAGTTTCTATACATTTTACATCTTTTTACTTCCTGTTGCTATAAAATGAAACAAGCAAAAAGATAAAGTCCAAGGAGCTAAATGCATAGATATGAATATTTGTGAAGTTGATGTAGAAATTTAAATAAATTGGGGTTTGACTGCAAGTATCAAACCAATATCTCATTCATTGGTATCGTAATCTTTATAAAAGTTATTAGATCTTCCTATTTTTGTTTGCATCTATCTCATCCCCACACTCAAAAAAATGTCTTCCTTTTCTTTTATTCTACTTCTTCTTTGGCTTCATGTTCTTATGCCATTCAATGTTGCTAATGGTGATGAAATGACAAACATGGAAGATGGTGAGCTTTTAGGTCTGTTTGAAGTAATGGGTTCACTCTTAGATGATGACTCTACATGGGCTCAAATGCACCCACAACCATGCACCAACACCCCATGGCCTGGTATTCAGTGTGAGCTCATGGCTCAAGAAGATGGTGATAATGGTCAGCAAGATTATAACCCTACAATCTTTCATGTGACAAAGATTCATGTTGGGAGTGATATTCTCACACCACCATGTAAACCAAATGCCACTTTGTCTTCAACTGGTTTGATGAAGCTTACATACCTTAAAACACTATCTATCTTTGATTGTTTTACTATCACACCATATTCACTATCATCATCTTTGTTTGAAAATAAGTCTTTTTCATCTTTGGAACATTTGTCACTTGTGTCAAACCCTAGTCTTCATGGAGACATTCCTTCAAGTTTAGGGTATGTTAAGAGCTTAAGGGTCCTTTCACTTTCACAAAACAAGTTAAGTGGTGAAATCCCACAAGGGATTTGTGGGCTAGTGAATTTACAACAGCTTGACTTAAGTTACAACCATCTCACTGGCTCAATCCCTCAAGAAATTGGAAACTTGAAAAGTTTGACCATCTTGGACTTAAGCTACAACAAGCTTGAGGGTCAACTGCCTGCATCTTTTGGTCAGCTTCAGTCTCTTCAAAAGGTTGATCTAGGGTCTAATGACCTTATTGGTAGGGTACCTCAAGAACTAGGCAATTTGAGTAGGTTGGTGTTACTTGATTTGAGTCATAACTTTTTAAGTGGACCATTGCCTGAATCTTTATCTGGTTTGAAGCAGCTAGAATACTTGGTTATTCAAGAAAACCCTATAAAGACAGGGTTGCCCATGTTCATTGGGTCATTGGGTAGGCTTAAAGTATTGAGCTTTTCAAAATGTGGGCTGATGGGACCAATCCTCATTTCTTTGTCAAAATTAAAAAATCTGACTACTTTGTCTCTTGACAATAATAGCCTCAATGGGACTGTCCCTTCAAGTATAGTGTCACTTCCAAATCTTGAACAATTAAATTTGAGTCAAAATCAACTAAGTGGTGATTTATTAGTGTCACAAGAGTTCATAAGAAGAATTGGAATGAGGCTTGATATTAGAGGCAACAATGGGCTTTGCATAAAGAATGATACTTCAAGTGAGGTTAAAAGCCCTTCTTGTATATCTTCAAGGAGTAGGAATAGTGGAACAACAATTCATGGGGTGAAGAAGAACATCAAGATGAATGTGCAAATATAAACTCAACTTTGCATCAAAGTAATTGGTCTTCAAGGAACCATTATGGATATGGTATTGGCTTCAAGAAAATGCTTGTGTTGTTGGGATTTTTGTTATTTTAGAGTTTTATAGCTTGTTTAGTTTTTTACTTTAACTTTGTCATGTAATTACTGTAAAATATAAGCTATCATTCTTTTGTTGGAGGAGATAGATACTATATACGTAGTACTACATGTTAATGATGTGTTTTAACTTTTAACCATTATTTTTTGAAAATTCCAAATCTAGACCATTTGGGCCCAATAACTCTCTTTTTTGAGAAAATTCCAAATCCAGACCATTTTAACTTTGTTTGATTGATACATAACATGAAAGAATGGGTGGCTAATCGACCAGACAATGCCCTTTTTCAACTATATGATAAAGTGATCTTTTGTAAAATAACTAAAAATACTGTAAAATATTAAGCATGGGTTGTTAATTTAGCATTGGGTAGCCTTTTCATGTGACATATGCTTTTACCCTTTACAAACCTCTGGATGGAGGTCATTGAAGTTAAAAAACTGTTTGGGATTTCATGATTATATAACCATTAGAGCATTGGGCACGTTGGTGCATGGTGAGTGAATCTTATGGGTGGTCTTGAGTGAAAAAGTGGTCTTGCCTCCGAATTTTTCCTGGCGTGATTTTTTAATGGCGGCTAACACTCTCTGTGATATCACGGCTTTTACGGTGCGTAGGTTTTTATTTTCATTTTTAACTAAAATTAAAATTCATTAGTATAACATATTACATAAACTTAAAAGTACATTAAATAAAAAATATATATATAATGACAATAAAATAGGGACTAATGGTGCAAGAAAAACATTAACAAGGCAAATAATGTAAATTTGTATAACAACAAGGTTTAAAATGAAGAAAAACTAAAAATGTATAAATGTTCAGTGGACAATCTTCTTCCATCCTTCTTGCCCACCTGCAACAAAAAAAAAAAAAAAAAAAAAAAAAAAAAAACCTATCAACACAAACATAATAAACATTTTCAGACACACAAAACCTCACCAAAACACAATACTCACGAAAAATTAAAAAAAAAAAAAAAGAAAAAAAATTAAATCCGGCGTGAGTTGGTGGCCACGGGCGGTGCACGTACCGGCCCAGGCGCGGTATGGT
The DNA here is from genome assembly GCA_022545495.1 of Chrysanthemum lavandulifolium. Lineage (NCBI taxonomy): Eukaryota > Viridiplantae > Streptophyta > Magnoliopsida > Asterales > Asteraceae > Chrysanthemum > Chrysanthemum lavandulifolium. The sequence continues at coordinate 232,916,934 of CM040241.1, read as the reverse complement.
ATCTCGTGCGATGGGCTCGCGTTTTGGCAATAGCTCAGTAGTAATTTCACCGTACTGCTCTTTCTTATAAACACGATCACGCAGTGGATAATCACGTATGATCGCATTGATTAACACATAAATAAACCGTTATTTACTAACATTTTGATTTGAATAGGATGATCAGCGAATCGAACAATAGATCTTGATCTTCTTCTTGATTTACATGAAACCCTTAGTTACTAAAATAAGTAATCTCTACTTTGCTCACACTCTGCGTCTACGTAGAATACTTGAATGCTAGTTCAAACGAACCACGAACTAAGCAACAAAACACAATGTTCTTGCTTTCTTGAATAAAGTCGACAACCCTAAAGTGTTAGGGAATGCCGATCGGTTTTTGGGAGTGTAGGGGAGGAGAGAGTTTAGTTTTCTTGTTTAGGTTTTTCAAGGATCTCAAATAATAAATTAGGCAATTCATTATATAGGCATTGGAAGACTTGGTATCCAAGTAAAACTCAACCTCCTCACCCCTCCTCTCCCCAGCCATTCAGACGACTATGGACTCCGCATGGGTCACCCATTCCTTTTAGGCTATTGTCCAATTAACTAGTCACGTACCAACAATAGTAAAAGCCCATTAGTTATTAAAGCGTCTAACGGTATAACTAATGACCGTTAATCATTTCATGAATTATTTAACTAATATAATTAATTGCTATAAATATATTAATTACATTATGAAAGTATTATCTCGGTATATAGGTGTGTCCCCCATAGGCCCATGTATTTTTAGCCGCATAATTATCGATTATGAGTTGAACATTACCAATAGCTCGCACTTGCGAATCTCATAATTACAATAATTTTACAAGCAATGGTTAGCGTCTAGCAACATGTCATTGCTCTAGGATACCAGTGCGGTTTCATAAAACTTCTCGGTTTAAGTGGTTTATTATTAAACATCCTTTTGTTTTGGATACTTGTTAAACTATGGATATGGATCAAAGTCATTCAATAATGTTTAACTTATTTTGTTTCTCGCTAAAGATATTAATCAAGATTACCAAGCGTAAACAAGATTCCTCTTGACTTACTTTGGGCGACCATGTAAACATTTGATCAATTCAACGAGGGACCCATAGTATCTTTCTCAGAAAACACGTGGAGGAACATCCTATTTTGTAAGCGTGTCATTCATGTGCCGCATCATTTACGAAAATAGCCTTTATATATTAGAAACATTTAACTATATCAAGAATATGATATCCACACATCGAGACCTACTTGCATCTCAGTCACGAGGACAAGTAATACAACTTGCGAGATCCACCAGTAGCGTCGATCCATAAAGTGAATTCTCGTAGGTTGGGGTGATCCATATTCATAGCTAGTGAATAACATATGAGTTTGGCGGACACATCCATTAACATTCATCAAATGAATAATACCAAACACTCGCATTTGTCTTAGTTCAAGAATATTCCATTATCGTTGATCAACATGGAAAAATTTAGAGTAATAAATTACTCATGGATTAAACATGCAAATATATGACCAATTAATATAAGAATGAAAACAATTATACCTACTATATTAATTCATTATAAAATAAAATTGTTTACATCTCATTATCCAAATAATAACAAAAAGCAGTTTACATGAGACTACTAGCTAGGCGAAGTCCATTACCCTCATATGTCCGATTATTGGCAGTACAAGGCAATGCCTTAGTAAAAGGATCAGCTAAGTTTTCATCTGTTGGAACTTTGAAGTCTTATATCACCTCTTGATAACCTCTCGAGAGATAGTGAACTTTCAACCGATAATGTTTGGCACCTACGAACTCCGGGTTTGTTGGCGATGATGATTGCGCGATCGTAAATGATACATCTCATATCTTTATTAGTGGGAATGACTCCAAGCCCATAAATGAACTTCCTAATCTAATACCTTCCATTGCGACTTCAAAGCGATATGTATTCGACTTCAAAGCGACTATGTATTAAACCTGCGAGAAGACATTGCGATAGTGCTTTGCTTAACACTCTTCCGGTTCTGGCACCTCTGTTTAAAAGCGAAAATGTAACACGTGCGAGATTTAGTATCATCAGCGTCGATCTCGTAGCTGCGCATCGATTATAACAAAGCGACTGAGCTTCCTTTGAGATCACTACCATAAACAAAAACATATCCTTAGTATTTCTTAGATACTTGAATGTTCTTCAAAATGTTCTTGGAGCGATCCGGTGACACTCCCACGGATTACTGTTGAAATCGACTATTCGGGTTCTTCATGAGCGCCGCCGAGGTTCTTCATGAACGCCGCATCTAGTCTAGTGACACTCACGCCTACATAATAGATCCTACGGTAGAGGCATAAGGAACTCTTTGCATCGTCTCACCTCTTAAGGTGTAGGGACCTTAGAGACTTGCTTCAATCATTTTCTCTTGCATTTGGATACTTCCATGTTTGAATTCTCTATAACATCTCGCGATTTTCCGGATATTTATTTTTCAAAGAAATTGTTCGGTTTCTCATTCTGAACTTCACGAGCTCATGTGGCGTGAAAGCGAGAAAGTTATCTCATGAAGCGTGGAAATTAGACACAATGTGTCACCGGCACAATTGTAATCTCGTTAAAACATTCTATTTGATCATTAATCCTATTGGCGAGAAAGTAGTCAAATAAATACCCAATTTTATTGGAAAAATGATTTCAAAAATATTGGCGCTAGTTTCGTGGTCTCACGAAATCTTGATAACAAAGCGAGGCTCGAGAGTGTTATCGTGAAAGATTGGGGCAATTAGCACAATGGCCCATCCATTTTAATACAAACGCTTCCTTAACTTTGAGAATTGACACCTTTAGTCCTCTTGGGGTATATAAACTTCCACTACGCATATTCTCACACTTTTACACCTGCAGCCTCTCCTCCTGCTCTAAAAATCCGGTCAGGAAAACCTTCCGTCCGTCTTCTCCGGCGAGATTCCGGCCGCACGCCGTCGAACTATTACACCACCTATACCATTCGATGGATCGTCTCATCGTGGTTCTTTTAACATATTTCCTGCAGCGTTAACTCTCTGCGCGGCACAAATCTAGGTTTCTAGATTGAAATTTAGGGTTTCGTGTTGGGGTTTGTATGATTTAATGGGGATAGAGTGATGGTCACGAATAGGGTTTGTTTGGAGATTTATGAGGCGGTTGTACGCCACCACCACCGATGGTCTCGGCCGCCACACCCACTGCGGTGCATACCAGCTCTCTCCTTCTCTCATCTCTCCATTCCGTTTTTGTATTTAGGTGGGTAGTCGATATGAACCATTTCATTCCTTCTTTTATTTAAACCGATTGCAATCTTTGAGTTGTGTTTCGTGGACTAATAACGGTTTAAAAGCAGTTTAGAATAATTTTCGTATTGTTTCGTGTGGTGAAAGTGGTGAAAACAATTTTGACATATATATGTCCGTGTGGATATGTGGTGTTAATGTTTTGTGGACAAAACACGAAAAAAGCGTGTTTTATATAAACTAGTGTGGTGTATGTAGGTTCTAAGAACACGATAACAATGGTGTTTGTTGTACCAATTTTGTTTAGGGTGGGTCGACCAGTTATTATGATAGTTTGAGCTCAGTTCGAGGGGTGTGATGTTGTTATTATAGTTGTGATTACGAAATTGTTACTTTAATCTAGTACTTTTTCTTTATGCTTGTGGGGTACACGAATTTGATTGATATCGGGTCAACTTAGCTTTGCCGGGTCGATTAGACTCGCAGGTCCTGATTTTTGAGTCGTATGTATCGGGTTTGGGTATAAGATTGGTCATGGGATAGTATAAAACTAGTAGGGTGTGAGAATACGTGTATTTCTTGTGAGTCGCGGTTGTGTCTATTTTATCGAGGATATGCTCGTTAAAGCTTATTTTAGTGGTCTCGATTCTCGGTCTAAGTCTCGGTAGAGAGGGCATTTGTTTTGCAAGTTTAATAAATTTTGTTGGTCAAATAAGGTTGTGGCATAAAAGCTGTATGTCGTGTGTTTGCATTTTAATACTAAACTTAAATTTTACTTATTGGATGCGGATATTGGACTAGAGTGATTTGGTGGTTCGATTGTGATATTGGAAATCATTGAGTGCGTTTGGTAACTCGTGGTTGACACTTGCTATTGAACTTTGCGTATATTGGACTTATATCGGACTATTTGGACTCGAGGCGGAGGTGATAAATTAGACTACTACTCGTATGGACCAATATATGAGATGAAACTAATGATAAGTGGCAAGACCAATAACTAATACATAAGCTAAAAATTTGATTAACTACTAAAACTATTTAGTTAAGTTATTATTGAAGCGGGTTGGAGTAATTAACTAGAACACATGTTTAATTATAAATCGATGGGGTATATTGTTTTAAAAATCAAGTTTTCATTTAAGTCTATGCACTGCGGAAATATTGTATAAGCAGGACGCATTATATCGGATTTATAAAAACTTATTAAACTTATACCTATTTGAAAATCCTTTTATTTATATAAAACCAACAATTTTATAAAAATTATGAAACGTTATTATAGTTAGAGTTTCTTATAAAGCCTAATTGACTTTTCTAAACTATCTAGAGTTTCTTATAAATGCCTAAGGCTCGAACCATTTGCTTGTTTTATTGCTAGATGATTCTTACTTGTTTAGTCCTTTATATATGTTTTATGCTTTGGTGTGTGTTCTTGAGTCTTGGTCAAAACTACTTGACTATTCTTATAATGTAGGGATATACATTACGCTTTAGTGTGAGTTATATTTGGCGTGAGTTACTTGTCGGCCTTGTCTTCTACCACGCTGAAACATTAATGATAAACTTTTGTGATCGATATATTATACTTTTAAACAAACATGTCAGAGTAATCCACGAAAACTAAAACAAGTATCTTTTGAAAACTCAATTACTACGATACATATCACGAGATAAGCCTTACACACTACTAGGTTGAAGCGGATGGCGAGCCATTGTGCCTATACTCTTGTATCGTTATGCGATTCCACCGCGTGATACTACTTTGTTTCATCTCCGATGCTAGTCATAAAACATCGATTCTTGCATTGCTTGGACTAAGGTGAGTTCATAGCCCCACTTTACTCTTTAAAGCTGTTTTATAAACTCCTTGGGGAGAATACATGCTACTCGCTTTTATGATCACAATTGCTTGAAAACTATTTGTTGTTCACTTGATATTATGACTTCTGCCTAAGTTGTTTGCCAAAAGTCCCCACATCATGAACCATTAATCACTTGCGGTGAGCGCAAATATCGTGGATAGTACTATGGGAATTGCGACCCGAGCTAGGTTATCGGAAATAGCAAGGCGCACTATATTTAGTATCTATGTAATTGGCTATTACATCTCGGAGGGCAATTTTATTTACTTACGATAATTTAGGTGTATGCGATTAGTTTGGTGTCATGAGCTTGGTCTGATAATATCAACTATCTTTTATGGGCATATAACAGCGTAGCCATGACTTATCTTAAACTTGAAAATCTTGTGATCAGCTGCTTATTTACTAAACCTATGAATTCACTCAACCATTGTGTTGACTTTTTAGCATGTATTTTCGGGATGAAAAGCGATAGCTAACTCACAGGCGCTTGGGCATTGGCATGGCATGGTCATAGATGACTACGATATCACTGATGGGACTTCATTTTATTGATGGGCCATTTCCCAACAAATCAACCTTTGTAAACTCCATTTTACTTCATAAAGGAAATCTTTTGAAAAAACTATTATTTTTCACTTGTGTTATGATCAAGTGAGTAGCATCCCAAAACTTTTCTTCTTTGCAGAAACCATTTTGGGGGTTTCTGAGGTTGGTATCAGAGCAACAGTTATAGAGAACTAGGAAATTTTCAAAACCTAGACTATAACCACTTTTACAAAACTTTACCACATGACAAATGAATGCACACTTTTAAGTTGAATGCCTCACTTATGAATCGTTGAAGTCATCTTTGATAAGATTTGTGTTTTATTCTTGACAACTTAACCTCACTGTAGCTATGATTGCTTTACTTATATGTATGTTTACGTACCAACTCGCTCATATCTCCCCAGCATAAATGAAATATTTGTTTCATCTTTCATACCAAACTTTAAAGACATTAGGGCATGGTACTAGTATAACTAAGCTAAGCATTGCAAGATTCATTGAACTCGGGTGAATATAGATTGATCACCTATATTGACGGGGGACGTCAGGACATAGCTTGATCACCTATGTACATTTCGGTGAATGAATGTTGCAATCTTGAAAGTAGTTATAATAGTGGTATGACCACTTAACCTCCTCATTGACTTCTAAAAATGGTAAAATCTTCATGTGTGTTCATCATAAGAGTTATAAAGTTTACTACTACATCACACAGCGTCAGCATTTTCTCGCTCACGATACTTTTCTCCTAAGTGGAACATCTTTCTCATTACTACCTCTAAAGCGACAATTTTACACCACTACTTACGCCTCCGTCTACATCTTACTAACAGCGTGCATGGAGATTTGCATGGCGGATGATGCACACTACCACTTCGCGAGGGGACATCACAATGATCCATGTTGAAATGGACCACTTTACGCCACTTGTTGCCCGCGCGTGCCTCGTTATGTATGATTTCTTGAGCGGATAATACATAACCGGCCAAAAGCGTTGCATGATGCGAGTTAATGATTCTAATTACCATTTAGACTTGCTTAGCACATTCACGCGCGACTAACTAAATTTTAATTACCACCGACGTTACTCTAGGATTAGATCTTATTTTGGGTTGCTACATTGCCATGTCTTGTTTTTCCTCGTCCCATCGACTTATCGTCTTCGTTCTTTGGATCATTAAACCTTTATTACGGGATCATTGCAACCCGCGTCTTCATAACCCCACTATCATTATTCTCATCGTTGAGATTGAAGTAATCTCGTCATCTATTGCGATATGATGTCACCTCTACCCCAAAACTGTTGAATCGATGAATTGGATTACCTCCTAGCCGTTCTAGGAACATCACACCTCGACATCTACAAATGGAACCCCTCGCTAAACATAAATAATAAGCGAGCGACTAAATATCTAAAAGTGTATTAAGAAGTCAACTTGCGACTCAGTCACTTTTTCTAGGAGCGGATCCCAATCTTCCACTCGACCTCTAAAACAACAACTATCGTCCTGCTACCCTCTTGAAATAATAAACTTTATCGGTTATCTAACGTGAACTACTTTCAACTATTTTACCAATCACTTCGGCCATTTTCCAAAAAGTCTTATCTTGTGCCATTAAACAAAAATTTACAACCTTACTCATACTTCATAAACAATGACCTTATTAATGCTTTGCAAACTATTTTCTATAGAATGATAAACCGGATTCATTACCTTACTACTATTTTATGAAACATTAAACAATTCGATAGCAATTTGTAAACTATATCACAAATTTTTCCTGCAAAGTTATATTACGGTCTTATAAACTATTTTACCCTTTTAGGAAGCCGTTCTAGCCAGCACTGATTTAAAACTTGGTACTCTTACCCACGAACTATTCGCCTTTACTTTTGACTATTTTAGTACCACCCCATAACGCTCGATATTAGTTGGACTCTGAAATCTCCTTTGTTTGACAAACAATAAATTATTTTCTTATAAGCTATTTTACAAATCATTTCACGAGTTGCCTTATAACTTCGAATTGTGTCTTACCAGATATTTCACTACCATTGACAAATCGTTTTCTATTACTTTATAAAGCGCTTTACAAATCACCTTACCAAGTTGTTGCTTTAATATCGAACCACAAACTACGATTTATTATTAAGCTGTAGTGAAAATATATATATATATATATATATATATATATATATATATATATATATATATATATATATATATATATATATATATATATATCTCCACTACTCAATAAAGTGGTTTCAAATCATTTCATGAACTTTCTTTGCAATTTCCTTACAAACTATTTATCCTCTTGAAAAACTTTAAAAGATAGTGATATTTTCTTTTGAAATAAACCAAATTTACAATCTCCAACTGGAACCGATTCCATGTTGTCGCTTAAAACTTTGTTTAACAAGTTTTCATCACAAAAATGAAATTTAGCAATTTTTTTACATACATCAAGTTCTCTCCTAAAATTTTAAAGGCTCTATATTTTAATTTTTTTATATACCCCCGCGCCGAAGCATAACCTTAACAAATGAATCATGCTCATAAACTTTTAAAACTTCTCAGCGTACCTACCGACTTTCTATCACAATTTGTTCGGATCAAAAGCGAATGCAAGCTTGCTGCGGTCGTCGAAGGGTATGATTGAAAATGATGGAAATCTTGGAGATTCCATGATTGGGCGAAGCTATACTAAAAATCTCACATGGATTGTGTGATCGTTTAGTAAGCGTGGAAAGTTTAATCTTTGTTGTGTTGATCCTTGTTAAGACTCTTGCTAGAGTTAGACTAGTGGCTTAGAGACTTGAGCTACCGCTAGGACTTAGCTATTCATCGTGGTTACATGTACTGTGATATGAGGAAATGCCTCATTGTTGAAGGAAATTGTTGTCCTTCTTTGGAAGATATCCATATCGACGAGCGCTTAAGGCGTGTTGAGGAACCTATCTCCGAAAGCGTGAGCCGTGAAGTCAAATGACTGAGCAAAGTCGCTTTCCTATTATTCTTGATCGGTGGAAACTCTAAGAAACATCTCGATTCGGCGTGGGCGTGAAAATTGAATCTTGAGAAATTATCTATAAACCTTTTTTAATCTAAGGGATAACTTCGAATTGAATCGCGAGGGGCGATTAGATTAAGAGGAAGTCTATAACATCCGCGATTTTCGGATATTTATTTTTCAAAGAAATTAAATCGGTTTCTCATTCTGAACTTCACGAGCTCATGTGGCGTGAAAGCAGAAAGTTATCTTAAAGCGTGGAAATTAGACACAATGTGTCTTGGCGCGATTGTAATCTCGTTAAAACATTCTATTTGATCATTAATCCTATTGGCGAAAGTAGTCAAATAAATACCCAATTTTATTGGAAAATGATTTCAAAATATTGGGCGCAAGTTTACGTGGTCTCACGAGAAATCTTGATAACAAAGCGAGCTCGAGAAGTGTTATCGTGAAAGATTGGGGCAATTAGTCTTGCCCATCCATTTTAATACCAAAGCACCCTAACTTTGAGAATTGACACCTTTAGTCCCTCTTGGGGTATATAAACTTCCCACCCATATTCTCACTTTTACACCACCTTCTCATCCTACAAAATCCGGTCCACGGAAAACCTTTCCGATCGTCTTCTTGGCGAGATTCCGCGCGGCCGTCAAACTATTACACCACCTATACCATTCGATGGATCGTCTCATCGTGGTTCTTTTAACATACTTCGCACGTTAACTCTCTCGCGCATACTAAATCTAGGTTTCTAGATTGAAATTTAGGGTTTCGTGTTAGGGTTTGTATGATTTAATGGGGATAGAGTGATGGTCACGAATAAGGTTTGTTTGGAGATTTATGAGGCGGTTGTATCGCATACCACCACCGATGGTCTCGGCCGCACACATAATTCTGCAGTCGCCCCTCCTCCTTCCGTCTCATCTCTCCATTTCGTTTTTGTATTTAGTGGGTAAGTCGATATGAACCATTTCATTCCTTTTATTTAAACCGTTGCAATATTGGGTTGTGTTTTCGTGGACTAATAAGGTTTAAAAGCAGTTTAGAATAATTTTCGTATTGTTTCGTGTGGTGAAAGTGGTGAAACAGTTTGACATATATATCAGGTGTGGATATGTGGTGTTAATGTTTTGTGGACAAAACACGAATAAAACGTGTTTTATATAAACTAGTGTGGTGTAATGCGAGTTCTAAGAACACGATAACAATGGTGTTTGTTGTACCAATTTTTGTTTAGGGTCGGGTGACCCAGTTATTATGATAGTTTGAGCTCAGTTCGAGGGGTGTGATGTTGTTATTATAGTTGTGATTACGAAATTGTTACTTTAATCTAGTACTATTTTCTTTATGCTTGTGGGTTGCAATTTGATTGATATCGGGTCAACTTAGGTTTGCTTGGTCGATTAGACTCGCTTGGGTCCTGATTTTTAGTCGTATGTATACGGGGTTTGGGTATAAGATTGGTCATGGGATAGTATAAAACTAGTAGGTGTGAGAATCGTGTATTTCTTGTGTGTCGCGGTTGTGTCTATTTGTCGAGGATATGCTCGTTAAAGCTTATTTTTAGTGGTCTCAATTCTGGGTCTAAGTCGGTAGAGAGGGCATTTGTTTTGCAAGTTTAATAAATTTTTTGTTGGTCAAATAAGGTTGTGGCATAAAAGCGTATGTCGTGTGTTGCATTTTAATACTAAACTTAAATTTTACTTATTGGATGCGGATATTGGACTAGAGTGATTTGGTGGTTCGATTGTGATATTGGAAATCATTAGTACGTTTGGTAACTTCGTGGTTGACACTTGCTATTGAACTTTGCGTATATATGGACTTATATCGGACTATTTGGACTCGAGGCGGAGGTGATAAATTAGACTACTACTCGTATGGACCAATATATGAGATGAAACTAATGATAAGTGGCAAGACCAATAACTAATACATAAGCTAAAAATTTGATTAACTACTAAAACTATTTAGTTAAGTTATTATTAAAGCGGGTTGGAGTAATTAACTAGAACACATGTTTAATTATAAATCGATGGGGTATATTGTTTTAAAATCAAGTTTTCATTTAAGTCTATTAACACGGAAATATTGTATAAGCGGACGCATTATAACGATTTATAAAAACTTATTAAACTTATACTTCTATTTGAAAATCCTTTTATTTATATAAAACCCAACAATTTTATAAAAATTATGAAGCGTTATTATAGTTAGAGTTTCTTATAAAGCCTAATTGACTTTTCTAAACTATCTAGAGTTTCTTATAAATGCCTAAGGCTCAAACCATTTGCTTGTTTTATTGCTAGATGATTCTTACTTGTTTAGTCCTTTATATATGTTTTATGCTTTGGTGTGTGTTCTTGAGTCTTGGTCAAAACTACTTGACTATTCTTATAATGTATGGGGATATACATTCACGCTTTAGTGTGAGTTATATTTGGCGTGAGTTACTTGTCGAGCCTTGTCTTCTTACCACCACACGAAACATTAATGATAAACTTTTGTGATCGATATATTATACTTTTAAACAAACATGTCTGAGTAATCCCGAAAACTAAAACAAGTATCTTTTGAAAACTCAATTACTACGATACATATCACGAGATAAGCCTTACACTACTAGGTTGAGCGGATGGCGAGCCATTGTGCCTATACTCTTGTATCGTTATGCGATTCCACCGTGATACTACTTTGTTTCATCTCCGATGCTAGTCATAAAACATCGATTCTTGCATTGCTTCGGACTAAGGTGAGTTCATAGCCCCACTTTTACTCTTTAAACTTTTATAAACTCCTTGGGGAGAATACATGCTACTACGCTTTTATGATCACAATTGCTTGAAAACTATTTGTTGTTCACTTGATATTATGACTCTTGCCTAAGTTGTTTGCCAAAAGTCCCTACATCATGAACCATTAATCACTTGCGGTGAGCATTAATATCGTGGATAGTACTATGGGAATTGGCCGACCCCACTTCGGTTATCGGAAATAACAAGGCGCACTATATTGGTATCTACTATGTAATTGGCTATTACATCTCGGAGGGCAATTTTGTTTACTTACACGATGAATTTAGGTGTATGCTGATTAGTTTAGTGTCATGAGCTTAGTGCAATAATATCAACTATCTTTTATGGGCATATAACAACGTAGCGGCTTATCTTAAACTTGAAAATCTTGTGATCAAGCGCTTGTTTACTAAACCTATGAATTCACTCAACCATTGTGTTGACTTTTTAGCATGTATTTCGGGATGAAAAGGCGATAGCTAACTACTGGGCGCTTGGGCATTGGCATGGCATGGTCATAGATGACTACGATATCTGAATTAGGACTTCATTTTATTGATGGGCCATTTTCATAACAAATCAACCTTTGTAAACTCCATTTTACTTCAATAAGAAATCTTTTCGAAAAAGCTATTATTTTTCACTTGTGTTATGATCCAAGCGGTAGCATCCCAAAACTTTTCTTCTTCTGAAACCATTTTTGGGGTGTTACATTCTCCATATAAATCTCTTTAAGATTTTATCGATGTACTTACTGACAAAGATCAATTAACGGCTTAAATCTATCTTTGTAGATCTTGATTCGAGGATGTTAGTTTTTAGAATATAAATTTTTCAAAGTGATATTTTCTTTTATCATACAAGAAATTAAGGTGACGGTTAGTTGTAGAAAAATTTTCTTGTTTTTGTTTTTAGATTCCATGAGAAGGGAATTGTTTTTACCGAGAGAAGAGTTGAAAATTTAAACCCGTTTAGATGGGGTTAATTTTTCCTTTTCAAAAGATGTTTAAAAGAAGCTATTTTCAATCATTTTTCTTTTCACAAGTCATTTTTTTTTCTTCATATCGGATCTTTGTATATGAGTATAAAAGTAATAAAAAATAAAATACATATAAAAATAATAAAAACTAACTACAACTATAAGTGGGGAAAAAAGTGCAGAAGGGTAGATTGGGCTTTTATTTTTCTAGTTAAAATTTGAAAAGTGAAAATTCCACTTTTCTAAAAATGGTTGGAAAAAGTGTGATTAAAAGAGTTTTCAGTTTTTAGTTTTCATATGAAAGTTTTAGAAAAATGAGATATTTCTCGACTAAACGCACCCTAAAGCGGTGGTTTTTACGGTGTTTTAAAAGCAGCGCTTAAGCGTCGTCAGCTTGGCGTAGGCTCGGCGTTAAGAAATGTACCTTGGCGTTGGTTTTAGGCGTGCCTTTACGTATAAGCGTAGCAAGTTTTTTATTCAACGATAAAAAATTAGAAAATGAAAAAATACATACAAGGATAGTTTCTTAACTTTACTCATTATGTCATTGTTTTACAACTATCTTCGTATATATGAAATATGATATAAATATATAAATATTTTCATATTTTGTTTACATATATAATACGTCTTAAAATAAAAGCTTAGCCTTGCCAAAACCTTGAGGCTTGACATGCCTATGCCCTCATGCTCACGCGTTATTTATAACCATGATTTTTCAAAATATATAAATTGAGATTTGGTTTAAATTTTGTTTATACAAACTAGAAGAGTACCGATGCATAGCGAGATTTTATAGCGACGGATCGTTTGGTGATAAACAAAAGTTTATGGGTTATAAGCGAAAAATAATAAAAGTTTGAAGATTTGGGGATTAAACATAATGTTTTGAAACTCGGGTGGTTCAATCGGTTGAAGCTATTCGGTGAAAAAGCAGGTCGATTCGCCCGGTCAACACGGGGTTTGCATGTCAGCAGGTCAGTCGTCAGGTCAACATGGTCGGGCTTGAAGCGTCAGGGTTAACCCGGTTTCGATGTGTATCAATAGTTTCCATTTGAAATATATTTTCAACATTTCCTTTTTAGTGTCGACTTTTCATTTTCACTTTTGGTTTTCCTTTATATATAGTATATAGCGGGATCTTTCGCGGCGTTGCGGCGGTGCGTCTGCTGTGACGATTAACCGGAAAAATAGATCTCAATGAGGCTGATTCACCATTTGTATCGGTTTCAATGGTCCTCTTTGATTCATTTCGGATGGCTTTTGTTGGTTAATGACCGAGCCGTTGGCGACAGGTTCCAGTTAAACCAGTTGGTCTGTCGGTTTTCAAAACTATATACCATTAACTTGTTAGCTTATATGAAGTTTTGTGTTTTATTAATGTGTATAATAACATATACTTTTCATTTTAAGGTGTTTTAAAAATAATATTAATTATTGTGTTTAATTATTTTATATATTTTGAATTATGTAAGTAGCTTGTTTAAATTATACATTGTGAAAATTTTATTGTACATTTTAGTTAGTGTTGTTACAATTGGTTGTTTTTAATTTGGTAGATATATTTTTTAAGCGGTTGAACAATGTGAATAAATCGTTGTCTTTTAAGTAATAGAGTGTTTTAATAAAAGATTAATTAAATTATAAATTTTCTCACCTTTGACCATTTTAATTTTCAACTTTCAACTTTCATTTCAACATTTGACAATTTTATTCTACTGAGGCGAGTACATGCATGCTGGCGAGATTTTATAGCGACATATCGTTTTGTGTTAAAAAGTTTATGGGTTATAAAGAAAATTAATAAAAGTTTGAAGATTTGGGATTAAATATAATGGTTTGAAACCGGTTCAACCGGGTGGTTCAACCAGTTGAGCAGTTCGGTCAGCAGGTTTAAGCCAGGAATCAACCCGTGAGCGTGGGTAAAAGCAGGTCAGGTCATCGAGTCAACCGCGGGTTTGAAGCGTCCGGGTCAACCGGTTTCGATATCATATTAATAGTTTCTTTTTGAAATATATGTTTTCACATTTCATTTTAGTTTCAACTTCTCCTTTTTACTTTTTAGTTTTACTTTATATATAGTATAGCGAGTCAGTGCCATGCGTTGCGGCGATGCTGGGTTTGTTCGGTTTAATGGTCACTCTGGTTCGTTTGGATGTCTTTTATTCGTTAGCCAAGGCAGGTGGCGATCTAGGATCACGGTTGAACCCGTTGGTCATTCCGATTTAATATATCTGTCAACATTAGGCAAACTTTGTATGAAGGCTTTGTGTGTTTATTAATTTGTATAATGTGTATAATAGCATGTCTTTTCATTTTAGGGTGTTTTAAAATAACATTAATTAGTGTGTTTAATTATTTATATTTTGGATTATGTTGTAACTTGTTTAAATTGTACATTGTGAAAGTTTTATTATCTTTTATGTCATGAGGTGTTTTAATAAAAGTATTAATTATATGTTTTAATTGGTTGTTTTAATTTGATATATATCTTTTAATTGGTTGTACTGATATGAATAAACTATTGTCTTTTATGTCGTGAGGTGTTTTAATAAAGTATTAATTATACCGTACAATTATTTCAATCTTTGTTTCAACATTTCTTTTCATTATCGTTTTAACTTTATATGTAGTATAGATCATTGAATCACAGCTCTGATTTCTATATATAATTTGAGAGTATAAACTAGTGTGCAATTGGTTAAAATAGAATGAATGATTGAAAAAAGTATGATCTTTTGCCATTTCTTTTGTGGGTGTGACAAATTTTTTCTTTTGTAGGTACTCTTTTTAATCAATTTTTTAGGGTCTTATGTGACTTTTCTTGATTTAAGATTTTTTTCTATTAGTTAGAAAGTAAAATGTCGAAAATTTAAAATAATCATAAAAAATTGAAAAAAAATCTTCATAGCCAAAAAAATTGTTCCATCTTCTCAAAACAAATAGCTACAAGTTACCTCTTTACAGCTCCACATTTCAAACATGGCTGCTAAAAAAAAAGGTATAACATCTAAAGAACAACAAACGCATATACCAGTGTAGAAATGGATAAAATTTCACACAAGTTTCTACAAGTCAACGGGCTAAAGCTTCATGTAGCTGATATCGGGTTAGAGTCTTCACCAGCAGTGATTTTCCTTCATGGGTTCCCAGAAATATGGTACAGTTGGCGCCACCAGATGATTGCGCTTGCAAACGCGGGTTTTAGAGCCATTGCACCTGATTTCAGAGGATACGGATTGTCGGATTCTCCTGCAGAACCTGAGAAGGCGTCTTACGATGACTTTGTTAATGATGTTGTTTCTATACTTGATTCTCTTGACATTTCTAAGGTATGGTTTTGTTTTAGTAGTCATCATTGTTAACTTATAGTTCATTTTTATAAAGGTTGTTGGTTCCCATGTTATCTTTCCATAAAATACATTAACCAAATCTGTTAAATCATCCATAGGTATTTGTCATCGCCAAAGATTTTGGTACATGGATTGCCTACTCATTTGTCCTTCTCCATCCAGAGAAAATCGCAGGAATTATAACACTTGGCATGGCATTTATGCCTCCAGCAGCCTACAAGCCTGATTTTACCCTTCCAGAGGGCTTCTACGTCCGAAGATGGCAGGTAAACAGGATAGTCTTTACAAACGTACTAAAAGTAGGGTATCTAGCAGTCAAAATCTTGCTCAGCCAAAGCTGTATCCATGAAAATAACTAGGCCATGTCTCACCAAACTAAGAAAAAACAAGCTTGAGCTTACACTCTAAGAAAGTTTTATATTGAAAGGATTCATGAAGTTGTTACTGAAATTTTGATAGGAACCTGGAAGAGCCGAAGCTGATTTTGGTCGCTTTGATGTTAAAACTGTGGTGAGAAACATATATATCTTGTTCTCCAAAAGTGAAATACCAATAGCTAGTGGAAATCAGGAAATAATGGATCTGGTTAAACCGTCGAACCCTCTACCCTCTTGGTTTACGGAGGAAGATCTTGCAACCTATGCTGCTTTGTATGAAAAGTCTGGATTTCGAACTGCACTTCAAGTTCCATACAGGTATTTCCTTATATCTTTACAGTATATGTTCGAGAGTTTTGTTTTAAAGTTGTTTATTGTAAGTTTTCAATATATCTTGTCAATCCATGAAATTGTGATGTTTTATATTAGTGCACAGTTTCATTAAAAATTTGGCTATTTGTACGATGTATTACAAATATAAAGTTAAGAGTATTGTGGGCCAAATAGAGTTGTAGAACACGGGTTGGGTAATGGGTCAAAATGGGTAAATATTTGTGCGGTTCAAACACCGTGAACTCGGGTCCAACCACAACTTTTTTCCCATTCTTTAGATTTTTCTGGATTTTTGGTAAATCTTTGACTGCACGGTTTTTTGTCGATTTTTGATATTCTTGTACGAATTACTTGCTAATGCACCAAACGGTTTAGAGGGTTATTACATCACTTGATCCTTTGTGAATAAATTACAACCACCTCATATCCTAAACAAAGACATCCATATCTTTCGTGATCAGAGCGAGAATATAGGCAAGTCTCAAATAGCATGTATGGGTTTGGCTTTGAAACCTCTTGAAAGTTGAAACATGTCCTTATGCACTTTTGAACTGACTTCCTCACTTTTTCATTTTAATTGTTGCAGGTCATCTCATTTGAACCTTGGATCAACACAAGAAGTTCCTGAAGTAGAAGCACCAACAATGGTGATCATGGGTGAGGAAGATTATGTTTTAAAAGTTCCTGGTATGGGTGAATACATAAGGAGTGGGGAGGTGAAGAAGTATGTGCCCAATCTAGAAACAATATACGTGCCTCATGGATCTCACTTTGTTCATGAGCAATTTCCCGACCATGTGAATCAACTCATTCTCACATTCCTTGCTCACTACAAGCATCGCACGACGGTTTAATTAGTTCACTGCCTTAAGTATCAAAAAGAGTGTTCTTAGAATCTTAGTTGTATAATACTATAATAGTAATGTGATTATATATGCGCTGTTTGTCCGGTTTTGTCATAGGAATAGCAAGGTGATTATACATGTGCTGTTTAGTTTTTGTAAAGGAAATATATTTATACATAACATACCCCTCGCACCCCGCCTCACGGTTCTCAATGGTTTAAGTGGATTTAAATATTATAACGACGAGCGTAAACAATAGGTGACCAACCTTATCCAACTTAGCATGTTCCCTAATTACAGGTAAATCATTCTGTGCATGATTGGTGTAGGTTCAGATACTAAATAGCTACACTTGTGTTATCACATAAGACAATAATGGCATGAGTTGAAAAATCGATAGGGTAAACATGTTGTTAAAAAAAAACAAGAAATGGAAGCTGTATGATCTGAATCGTGCTGTTGAGCTCAAATATGGAACAATATTGACACTTCAATGCCAACTAGAAGTTAGGTAAATAACGTATCATTGCTGAGACCGGGGCTGGTCAACATGGATTTGCAACTGCAACTGTATATCAAGTGGTAAAGAGACAAAATTGTGTAATACCAAATGGTAAAAAAAAAACATATATTTACCGGTTATCAGAGTCCAGTAAAAAAGTGCTTGGGTTGGGGGTCAACCCAACCAAAACTCTAAAAAAGACTCATTTGACCTACAACCCAACGTTCCCAACCCGTCCGTGTTGCCACCTTTACTTATTAGCTCTTATGAATTTTTTTTCTTTCCCTTGCTAGGAAGAAGTTGCAGTATAGGGTGAAACTGGAAAATGTTCAGAGCAAATCTTCATGACAGTCATGGAAGAACTATTTTGATTATGAAACCTGGATTGCAGGTGATTATATAATATCCCGGAACTAGAAATTTGTTCCTCATAACTGTGTCACAACATATTTTTCAGAAGACAACATCATTGGACAGCCAGATCAAACAACAGGTTTACATGATGGAAAACGCTATTCTAAATCATCCAGAAGGCCAGGAAGAAATTGTGTGGTTAATAGACTTCACTGGATTGTCTTTCAGAATCAATGTGCCAATTAAAACTGCTCGAGACACTGTAAATATACTAAAGAATCACAATCCTCAGAGGCTAGGCGCTGCAATTTTATACAATCTGCCACGTAAATGTCATTGAATTGATTGGGTTATTTGGGTTTGATAATGCTAACCTGGTTATGAAATCAAACCATATTTCAAAAATAAATGTCTAATTAAACGTAAATCATGGTTTGATAATGCTAACCTGATTAAGTGTAAATTATCATCTGGTTTGATAATGCTAACCTGATTGAGTGTAAATTATCACCTGGTTTGATAATGCTAACCTGATTAAGTGTAAATTATCACCTGGTTTGATCATTATGTTTGGGGGTGTTTACGGGTCGGGTAAGTTCAAGTGGTTTTAATATTAGTTACCGTGCTCACAAGGTGGCTATCCTATTGTACCAAGAGTGTGTTTGTTAAAAGTAGCGGTAGTTCTGAGCAGTAGCCGTGAGCAGTAGCGGTAATAAAAAACGTTTGGTAACATAGTTGTAGCTGTAATTATAAGTATGTAAAATGATATAAAATAACATATACATATTTAAATAGAAAGCTCTTTACAAAAATAATAAAGTTGCTTTTACATGCATGACGATACATAATACCGTTATACGCTAGTACTATACTACCGACGACGTGCTACTGCTAACTATGTTAGATCTTTTAAAAACCATGTTAATAATTAAAGTTCACCGTATAGTCAAGTAGGATATATAAGAGCATCTCCAATGCATAGTTTAATACAAGGTGCAATACATTTCCACGTCATCACCATTTCAACATATCAACTTTCATATAATACATTCACAATGCATTAAACTTAACATAGTTTAATAGATTACCACGTTATTAAACTTTTTATTAGTATATATACTATTTAGCGGGGAAGAAAACAGTAACCCCCAAGGCATTAAATGCAAAGTTTCCTAAGTTGGCAAAAACAGTCCCTGAGATTTAAGTGGCGTTGCAAAGTAAGTCCAACATTAAATGCAAAGTTTCACAACTTGGCAAAAACAGTTCCCAGATTTAAGTGGCGTTCTTGCGATGAAGTCGTAGCATTAATTGCTATCTATAGCAACTTGCAAAATTAATCGCGGGGTTTAAGTGTCGTTACAAAATAAGTCCGTTGAAGCCCGTCCCGTGCAGATGTGTGTTTCATACACTGTTAAAAACCAAATTTTGATAAGTTAGTAAAATCTAAAAATATACTTAACTTTGCAAAAAGCATGCTACAGCAGATGTTTACAAAAATATATAATAAAAAAGAAGTTAAGAATATTGGGTATCGTGTTGACGTTTAACGTGTTATCGGTGTCTCTTTTCCACATCATCGTCCCCCAATAACACACCAATCACTCAAACACCTTCCCTCATAACATGGCACTAACGTGTTATTGGCCTTACAAAATACCTCACTAAAAATACTCACACACCACAATACACAAAAATAAGAATAATAATAACAACACAAAGGATTCATTTCTTGGTATCACTAAAGAACTCAAACCATTTTAAGCGTGTAAATAAACTTTTTGCACCAGGTATGTTAGTTAGCATGCCATTAGTAAAAAATTTGTGTTTGGCGTGTTAAATAAAGACCATACCCTATCTTCTAACAAAATAGCAACAATTTATCTAATGAAATGATAGGGATGATTAAAAAAGCGCACAATTATATGATTAACACTATATGTGGCGAGAGTTTATTGGTTGTAGCGATCTTAACCCACTTCTTCACAAACCAATAAACTATTGGCACATAGTGTTAAGCATATAATTAGGCATGTTTTTAGTCATCCATATCATTTCTCTTATCTGATTAGTAGCAACAAGGCATGCACACATATATATTTCAAGTATTATAATGCAATGAATGTGTTTTCAAACAAAACAAAATAGTCATGGTCCCATTTTCACAGTATAATAAACGTTTTGCTCAGAAACACATGATGTATGGTGATGTGTCAATAGCTACAATGAATTGTATCTTGTAAATGATGTATTATGCGTTTGCCTTGTAATGTACGGGTGCGAGAACTTCAAACAACTAATGCTACTGGTAGCTAACTATTGACAGCATATGAGAGAAACGTGACTAGATGTTCCACTAGAATTTTGGCTAACGAATCAAAATTGTGTTTACGTATAAAAAAATTACCCTTAGAATTCTACTTTGGACATCCACTAATAGACTTTTATATATAAGAATTGATACTCACACCACATTTTGTATGACCACCATAATCGCGTGATTATAACATGATCATGTACAATACTATAACGCATGATTATGATGATTATCAAAAACGTTGTGTAAATATTATACTCCCTTTATATATGCAAATTCTCAGTTATCACGAAAGAACTACTATTCCAACAGCTATATTCGGTGCATGTATAATAATTTAGCTATTTCCAACAATCAAATTCACAATATAATTGATATTTAATCAGATTTTTAGTGAGTACCACATAAGGCATATGATATTAATCAGTTTCTACATCGTTAATGAGGCACATACACACGTATCCTTCGTCTTCGTTACTACCTCTAAACAAGCGTTGGAGAATTAGCTTTCTTTAACAAAAATGCCACCGCTCATCGCCTTTTTACTAAACGACTACTAGAAATCAAAATGTTAATTTCTCACCGCTCACCGCCCTAAAAAACTCCGCACCGTTCCGCGCCATACATATCCCAACCTGAAACCGACCCAAGAAGACACCCGAACATCTTTATATGATTGTTAACTAAGCTTATGATTAATTCATACTCTCATACAATACATTAGTTTAACGAATTTTTCAAATTGTCACGTCTATGTATAAATAGCATAAGGCATAATAGTAGAGTACTTATAAATCCATGTAAGGTGTTGTAAGTTGCTTAATGAGTAGGCCGGGTCACGGGTCTTAGATGAGTTTGAGTCTAAACGGGTCTGTGTCTACATGAGTCATTTAGGATCACGGGACTAAACGTGTATGTTTCAAATGGGTTTTGGGTCGGGTTGACTCATCGGTTTTCGCCAATTTTTTTTGTTTTGAGTGTAAAATGAGAAAAACAAAAGACGTGTTCAAAATTTTAGTTGTAATACAACTGGAGTCAATATCAAATAGGAAGAACCAACAAAACCAATGACCCCATAGATATTGCTATTTTCGTCTCAAAATTATTGTCCGGAGACAAAAATCTCATAGTTTAATAAAAGTTGAGCTATTTTAATTTTCAACTACTCAAATAGAATATTTGGCCACTATGTACTGTTTCTTTTTATGTTAATGGTCTTAATTGGAGAGATAGTGGTGGTAGCATATAATGTTGTTTTTTTTACGTTAAATATTACTATATGGTAGAGGAAGCAAATGGTGCTACTCCCAAGACTCATTAACAGAAAGAGACCCACCCACTTAATCCAAAGAAGAAAAAAACAAGCCCTAAATTCTCTAGTTTTTACTTAAAAAGGAAAATAAACAATTATTTTTAGACATCCCGAAATGAAATTATGAACTACTCCCTCCGTCTCAAAATTATTGTCATGAGAGAAATCACTAAGTTTAATAAAAATGAGACTACTATAAATCGCAACCACTCAAAAAGAATATTCCTCTAATATATTCTCTAGTTTTTACTAAAAATAGAAGTGGACAAACTTTTTGAAAGATCCTAAAATAGAAATATAGAAAATTATGTTGAGACAAATGGAGTATAATTTTGAGACGAAATGAGTACCTAAAAATAACCGATGGATCTAGAATTATTATATCAAACAAAACAATTATGTACCATTGCATGAAGCAAGTTAAGAAGAACAAGAAGATTTCAAACTAGTTAAACCAACTTGAACCACAAATAATAAAGTAAAAAATGTAAGCAAAATCGAAACAACGTGTACCAAAAAATTCGTACCCGGTAAAAAAGGCTTTGCTCGATGATTTTAGGGATGTCAGATGTGTTTTGATATATGTATGTAAAGTTTGTCATTTGTGCAATACACATACTCAAAAGTTATAAAATGGATGTATGGGTATCTTTGGGTGGAATTTTAATGATAAGCCCATTATAGGTGGCTCTTTGTTAATTTTTCTTTAGTACTTCTAAAAAGTATATAGAAAATAATTACTTATATACCTCCTCTTCGCACGGAGCTTTGATATAAACTTACATAAAGTAAGGATCAAATGAGAAATAAAATTAAAATGAGAAGGATGAGAAGAAACCGCAACCGCACATTTCAGATGCATCTACAAACATAGATGCATCTCCCTTTAAATTTCTCACCCTCATTTGAAATATGTAGCCCTAACTATTTCTCATTCTTCTCATTTTAAATTTTCTTCTCACTAAATCTCTTCCCAACTTACATAATGTGCTTTCATATAAGCCACATAATATATTTTACTTCTTATAAAGAAGCATTTGAGATTTTTTAAAGATGCAAGTTTTAATTTTTTAAGCTTACATATATTACTATATTTGTTAATTCATATAATTAAATTCTATGTTACACTAATTGCATTATACACATTATATTTTCGTATTAAAATGGATGTAACAAACTTACAATAATAAAAATTTATAATTGTAAACTTATCATAAACATTTAACTTTTTACTTAGTTGGTTCAAATGAATATAGTTATTGATATCTATACATGTATTAATATATTTTACAAAGCTTGAAACACACATTTACTCTTTTAAAACTATCAATCCAATAAACCGTCAAACACCGACTATCATTGCATACCGTTTAAAGATTAAAAAACAACAAAAACTGCTTTAGTACCGCCACTGATTTGCGCAAATGTCGTGCTAGTAAGTAGTAACATATATAAAGGTTAATTTGTGACATTGCATGTTCACCATATAGTTAGCCACTAAAGATTAAAATGAGTGTGTTTTTGTTATTGAACTATGTCATAAGTGTAATTTCGATACTTGGTATATATATATAAGAAAAAGAAACTCAAAGATTTCAAAATAATGGGTGTTTATTGTTTAATAAAACCATGATTTTTTGGTATTTTGTTGAACAAGTTACAGTAGAGTTTCCTAAATTTTTGTCATTATCCTTTTTCTTTAATGAGTATGCAAAATTCAATTCAACCTCTTGAGAGAATTAATAAACCAATGATCACGTGAGCTCTTACACAACAATTTTTGTTTGTATACCAAAACTAAGTTGTTTTTCCTCACTCGTCACCTTGCAAAGAAAAACATTTATTCCCCTGTTTTCATATTTTCTTAAACACCCAATCAAAGGTTTGTTTTCATCTTTCATTTCTTGGTTTTTTATACCATTGAATTAATTGGGTTATTTGGGTTATATAGTTATGGTGAAATTTTGGTTGAATTTAGTGATCATATGATCATTGGTTGCTTTAGTTATGTGATTCATTTTTTAGTTTATTGATTCTTAAAGTGCTATGCAATTTTGTGTAATCTTATGTGTTAGGTTTAAAAAGTTTGATCATTAGTTCATTTAGGATTGCTACTTAAGACTGTTTTATGTGTTTTTTTGTATGAGATCCATGAAAGAGTCAAATGGTATGCATTTGGTGGTAAAAAGTTTATTTACGTTCGTTTATTCATTAAATGAACGAATATTAACAATATTTTACGAACGAACATGAACAAAAGTCGTGTCCGTTCATTTATGTTCGTGAACGGCCGATTATATGTTTGTTAACGTTTATTTTTGTTCATTTATTTGTTTATGTTCGTATATTATATCTATTAATTGTATACTTTTAAAACTGTTTTGTTTAAGCAAAACAACACTTTATAAAACAAAACATTATACATAATTTAATAAAGTTTATGTTTGTTTTTTTATGTTAATTTATGTTTGATCGTTTAAGGTTCGTTTAGTGTATTAATGAACGAACATGAATAACTCATTTTCTTTATAAACGAACATGTACAAGAAAATTTGTCCATTTAAGTATTCGTGTCCGTTTATTTGTCCGATTAAAATTAAACGAACAAACATGAACAAGGCTTCATTCGTGTTCGTCCGGTTCGTTTACAGCCCTAACACTTGGTGTTAAACGTTATAAATTTTTTTAAGGGAATCTTTTTAAACTATTGATGGTTCTCAAAGGGTATGTGCGTGTATACTCTGTGACTAAGTATGTCCGACACTGATACCTATAGCTCAGAGGTCACTTGACTTGGATATATGGATTTGATTTGAATGAGTAACTTGATGGTTTATATTTAATTATTTATGGAGGTCCATTTTGTGTTTATAATCATATTCACTAAAATTGTAGATGCATTTCCTTATTCTCCCAGTTTAAATTTTACATAAAAAATGTATTATTTGAGTGATATGAATTCTGTTAATACGAAATAGACATTGCTTGAAATTTTTTATTTTCAGTAAGATGGAGATCACCAATGTGATGGAATATGAGACACTTGCCAAGGAGAAGTTGCCAAAGATGATATATGATTATTACTCATCGGGTGCAGAAGATCAATGGACTCTTCAAGAAAATCGAAATGCTTTTGCAAGAATCTTGTAAGTATTTTTATTTAGTTCATGGATTATAGCAGGGTATATTGCTGTTTAGCCACCGACTCAATAATCTTGATGGTTTTTCTCTATAATATTAGGTTTCGACCTCGTATACTTATTGATGTGAGCAAGATAGATTTGACCACACAGGTTTTGGGGTTCAAGATTTCAATGCCTATCATGGTTGCACCTACGGCTATGCAGAAAATGGCTCACCCTGAAGGTAAGACTCCTTTTTTGAAGGTCACTTATCAAAAGATTAGCAATTACGTAGTAATAAACATGTTACATGATAAAACACGTCAGCTTGACTCGCTGTGTAGCAAGAATGAGATTTAAGACCATGACCCATGAAATGTATTGTGGTACTTTTTGCGTAATATAAATGAATATATAAAGCAGTCATCTATAAGAACCTTGCAACTTAATGCAAATGTTATTTGGGTGGGCCTCGATATGTATCCTTTTCTGTATCAATCAAAAGTTGACCTATAGATTAATCAGGTTTTTCAAACACTACTTATGAAAATCTGCTTAATAATTAGTATAACATCAAACAACATAATTACATAAACACATCCAAACACTATCTCCTACAACTCATACTACAGTTGAAGATTTACATCTCACCTTCTGATGTCATATACTCAATTTCAAAACATACACCCCTTTAGACAAGTTTAATTTGGCGCAGGGGAGTATGCAACAGCAAGAGCATCAGCAGCAGCTGGAACGATCATGGTTTAGTTTCTAACCCTCTTTGTTAAATTTATTTTCCACTACTTGGTTGATGCTTCAAATTTGATCATTTGGTTTATGTGATACACCTTAATTTTATAGACACTGTCCTCATGGGGTACTTCCAGTGTCGAGGAGGTTGCTTCAACCGGTCCTGGTGTTCGTTTTTTCCAGCTTTACGTAAGAGTCTATCTGTCTTTACAACATATTCAACAATACCCACAATTCTTTCATATTAAAATTTCCATATTTTTACTGATTGCTAGGTGTATAAAGACAGAAATGTGGTTACTCAGCTGGTAAAACGAGCCGAAAAGGCTGGTTTCAAGGCTATTGTCCTTACTGTTGATACCCCGAGACTCGGTCGAAGGAATCTGATATAAAAACAGGTAAAGTGAAGATTTCAACGAACAAGTTCAACCCTTTTGCTGCAAGTTTCTTGAGTGTTTAAATTTATATATTTACAGATTCGTTCTGCCACCAAATCTTACTTTGAAGAACTTTGATGGATTAGATCTTGGAAAGCTAGATAAGGTGAATAATATAAACATTTAACAATTTTAAGTTTGTTTTCTCTTATAATAACATCAATATTTTGTGACAATATGCAGACAGATGACTCGGGGCTAGCTTCATACGTTGCTGGTCAAGTTGACAGATCTCTTAGTTGGAAGGTAATGCGTACTTTGTGGTTTCTTAAGTGCATTTTCACAACCGGATTCCTAAAACTTTTTGTCTTTGATTTTTGGAACAGGATATAACGTGGCTCAAGACAATCACTCCGTTACCTATTCTAGTGAAGGGTGTGTTGACTGCTGAGGATGGTAAATGATAGGAACATGTGAATTTCTTAATTCATATTTCTGTATGCTAATTGTGCTGATTATTCATCTCCGTCTCTTATCCATTTTCCATATTTTTTAAGCAAGGATCGCGGTGCAGTATGGAGTAAGCGGAATTATTGTGTCAAACCATGGGGCTCGGCAACTTGATTATGTCCCTGCAACTATTATGGCTTTAGAAGAGGTCTATTTATACCTTACTTGATGTCGTTGTTAACAGATCTTTGTTATCTGCATGTTTTCAGGAACTCAGGCCCAACCCACCATATTATCTCTGAATCTGATCATGTCTGAGGTGGCAATTTTGACCCATTCGCCTAAAAATGGGTTGATTTGGGCTGTATTTTTAATGGGTCAAACGGATAATCGGAGATATATCTAGAACACACCTAAAAATGGAAATGTGTTGACCGGGCCAAAAGTCACCAAAAGTGTTTTCTAATGAATAATAACACTCCTTGATCACTTCGTGAGTTCATTCGAGAAAAATAAACTTGATTTTACCAAGTTGTTTGTATAATTTTATTTATGTAAGTAAAGATGGAGAACAAGTGTTGATGGGCTGGGCCACCCATTTGGACCCATATTAAAGTTTACCAGTTTTAACCATTAAGTAGTCCGCCCTTTTGCCACCACTAGTGTCTTTATGGTTCTAAGTATGTAATTATACAGGTTGTGAGAGCTACTCAAGGTAGAGTTCCAGTATTTCTTGATGGAGGCATTCGTCGTGGGACAGATGTCTTCAAAGCATTGGCTCTTGGAGCGTCCGGAGTATTTGTAAGTGTAAACTTTCTTGGTTTCATTATGTTTTCTGCTGCCCCACAATATATTGGATTCATTTGGGCGTTGGTTTACCTAACACATACTCGTTTTAAGAAAGTTATTAATGTTAAAAATTAGGATTCATTACAGGTAGATATGCCTCTTTGATTTTGCCAACAAGATCGTTGAACTTTTGAACAAAAAATTAGATATCCGACAAATAGTGAACCTATATTCAAGGGAAATCTCGATGGTTAGTCTCATCACAAGGTTATACCTTTGTAATGTGGCAAATTCCGCCCACCTATACAGATATGGGTCAGGTTAAATTTGTCAAAAGTAGTTTAGTTTGTAATCAAATGCTTACAATGTCCTAGATTGTTTTTCTCAAGTAACTCAATTGTTGTGATGGCTTACAGATTGGGCGACCAGTAGTGTTTTCATTGGCAGTAGATGGTGAGGCTGGTGTCAGGAAGACTCTTCAAATGTTGCATGATGAACTTGAGCTTACAATGGCACTAAGTGGTTGTCGTTCCCTAGCAGAGATAACACGTAACCATATTGTGGCACCATGGGACCCACCGCGTATTGCTCCTAAGCTTTAAAATGTAATTGAAAAACGTGCTTATGAGAGGCTGCTTATGTTCTGTATTATTTGGTTATTTATTTCTTTGGTTCCTGTCATCCTGTGAAACAATATTCGAATAAAGTTATGCTCGATTGGGTAGTATTGTCAAGAGTCAAGACTAGAACCGGTCTATACAGGTTAGGATTTGTAAGTTGTACCTTTAATATCATGTCACCTCAAGAATTAAGATAAAAGAGAAGTATCATTCAGAGGTTATGTTAAAGGCAAATAAGGCATATTTAAACTTAGGCTTATCTTTAATTAACCTTAATTGTATAATTAAATTTTCTGATGTAGTCATCCAAGGTTTTGTGTCGTGATAGAAAAGTTTTATTTTTTTCTTTTAAGAGCCTTCGGTGTGGACCTCGCCATCCCTCGCCACAGTGACATGGCACAATCGCCGCGCCTTGCCACCATACCGCCCCACCTCGCCGTCGTTTGCATAGCCGAGCTCTTCGTTTGCACGACGAAGCAAAAGCGCTGCAAAACTATCCGTTTGTTGGGCCTAAGCTTGAATATCAAACGGTACCGTTTCCAACACTATAAATAACATATCATAACACACTATTTTTCACACTTCTAAACCAAAAAAACCACTACTCTCTATATCTCAACATAAAAAAAATGTCTCAAAGTCCAAACGAGGACGGGTATTTTATGAATCTTCTCACCTCAAACCAACAACAATACGGGAGTTCTTCAAACCCGTCTACCCCATCGTCAGAAGACTCTTAACTCTTCCTCGCCATCGACACCCGAGGCAATTTACCAAAATCAACAATATGCGTTTCAAGGATTCGCAAATTTCAAACAACGATTTCCAGCACCACATTTTTTTAACCCACAACCATCACATATTCTTCAATCTCAACCACAACAACACTTTGAATCATAACAATTATGTTAATACGAATAAGCCGTAAAAATGTTTATTTATATTTTACGATCTTCTAATATTTTGTCGATAACAAACCTAAAATAATTTTAACAAAACAAATAAAATACGTAAATGGTTTGAGCCAATAGTTAACAAAACAAGTAATAGTGTTTTCATGGTATAGTAATGCATATGTACAACAACTAGTGTTTACATAATGGGTAGATATATACGTACTTAGTATATATTATAATGGATACTAGAATGGTTAGAAGTATAAGTATTTGACCCATTGACTAAATACATTGAATGTAGTTGGGTAAAACCCAAAGTCCATGACCCATACCCATGGAGCATAATCTATAACCCATGACTCATTGCATGACATCATGCATAAGTCATAATGGGTATTATCCATGACCCATGGAGCTAACCCATGACCCATTGACTAGATGCATTGCATCTTCTAGATACATTGTATATATTTGGATATCCATGGATCAAAACCTGTGGAAAACTAGAAGGGGGGGGGTTGAATAATTTTGCCGATTTTAAGTTAGATTCAAAAACTTTAGATTCGATGTTATGTGAAATCGTATGGATGAAGAGAAAGTATAGATCTAAGAGTAATGCAAATAAAGAAAGCAAGTAAAGTAAAGGATAGAAATGACACAACCGATTTATAGTGGTTCGGCTACAAGGACATCTTCCTTGCCCTACTCCACTCCCCGAGTCACCTACTCGAGAGTTCAAGCACTATGTCAACAAACTCCTTCAACTTGGCGGAGAAGCCTTCCACAACGCCGCTACACTTTTTCGATACAAAGCTAAATACCGAGTCCGTAACACGGAGGACCAAACCAACACTACTATAACACAACAAATACGTGAAATATGAAATATAAGATCTTCGCTACAGAAATCTTGTGGAGGAACAAATCAATCAAGGACCCCTTGCTTGGATGACTTGTAGAATGCTCGTGATCTCGCCTTAGAGAAGGACCTATATGAGAATTACAATAAAAGAAAGAAGAACTACTCTCTAGATCAAGTGATCGTTTGTTAGAAGAGTGTAAGAATATATGAGAGAGTTTGTAAGAAGAGGGGTGAATAAAAATGAAGAAATGGCTCTCTATTGATAGGCAAATTCTTGCCACTGTTGCACGGATCCCACGGATCTCTTGCTTGAGGGATCCATCAAGTGTAACTCCAAGGATCCGTGAGACGCTCCTGTTTGCCCATGGTTTTTGGGTTATGGGTCATGGGTCCTAGATTATGAACCATGGATATTCTAAATAGATACAATGTATCTAATAGATGCAATGCATCTAGTCAAATGGGTATGGGTTAACTCCATGGGTTATGGATATGCTCCATGGGTATGGGTCATGGGTTGTGGTTTTACCCATCCTAATAAACTATTACAACAAATGAATTATTACAACAATTTGTATTTAAATGACTATATGTAGATGCTTTACAAAAATAACATGTATCCTTATAATTTTACTTATGATAACATTATATTTGTTATCAACAAAACACAAAGAGATCGCTAAATATTAATAAACGTTTTACGGTTTATTTGTATTAACAATCTCCCTTTTGTTGATGACAAAACATAATGTTATGATGAGTAAAACTTAAGATTAGATGTATGTTTTGAAAGCATAAGTTTTATTTTCTCTCCCTTTTGTCGAAACAAAAGTGACCCTAATGAAGAAATAAAGTGTGGAAAAATAGACCACGTATCTCTAACTCCCTCGACGGTAGCTCCTACTAAGCGGGCGTCAAGTGAGAAAATATAAAAACCTACAAAGAAAAGGTTAGTAGTAACATTCATAAATAATCTTGTGATTGACGAGAAACAAGATTGGGATCCAAGGTATGTAAACAAAGCCTTGTAATAAAATAACAAAATGTAGTGGTATTTATGCCACATACAAGTACGTAAAACTAAGAACAATACTTGTTCTAAAAAAATGACTCAAAATAAAATACTAAAGAAAATAGTAAAATGATTCCTTCCATGCTTGCATAAGGTTATGGATGGAAGTTTTGGTGAGTGATGATGTTGATGCGATCAAGGATGAGATTAAGTATGAGTCGCATTTCTTCCCTAATTTCTATTGCAAGATCCCTAGTGGATTGACAATGTTCACAATGTAAGTGATGTGGGTAATGTGTGCGGAAGTTTTCAGGGTTAGTTTGATTTGTGAGATGCGGAAGTTGTGGTGGAAAAGTTGGAAAATAAGGATCAAAGTCCGGAATGTTTGGAAGTGGTGGTGGAAAAGAACCTAGATGTTCTTGTAAGACAATGGGAGCTAAAGGTGGTGAGGTTTCAAGGTCTTTAAAAATTGTGTTTGGAGATGTGAGAGGTGTTAAAATGACTAGTTCTTTTGGGTTGGTTTATTGGGATCTTGTTGGAGTCTTAAGGAGTTCCAATAGAGTGACTTTAGGTGGAGACTTGATGGGTGATGATGTTGGTGTGCTTGTTGGAGATGAGGGATGTGCTACTATAGAAGCATTTTGTGGTGAATGAGTAGTTGGTGATGAACTATTTGATAGTGATTTGGCTAAACAACCAGGCCGGATGCTAATCCGTGCGGATTTTCTAGATTTGGGTGGTGGTACTACGGAAGGTGGTAGGACAAAATTTTGGATTTCTTAAAAAGGACTGTTTGCACTAGGTGATTCATCTATGTTGGAAGATCTTTTGGATGACATGATGATGGTTGTTTGTGAGGTTGAGAGTGATAATGAAGATGCAAGCATTTTGGGAATCCTATTTATAGAAAAATAATGCATTGTAATGAATGCTTGACCCAAAATGTGGACTAAAATCTAATGATTAGATATTAATTTAAGGCATGTGATCATGAGAACACAAGCATTAAGGGTGCGTTTGGTATGCTGCCATGAATGACAATGGGTATGAGTTTGATAATAGTGGTGGGTCTCTTACCTATGAAAGATCCATACCTAGCCTTTTTAATGTATATGAAGTATGGATTATATTTATCATTTATTACCATAGTGGTGAGCCCTCTCATCTTAAACAAACACTTTAAATCACTTTCATAGTCATAGTATGATTCCCATAGTGGGATGCCAAACACACACTAAGTAACATACTCATTAGTAAAAAGAGAAAAAATGATGAAAATATAGAGGTTTTTAGACAAAGTGAGAAAAATAGAATAGAATTTCAGCTTCTATCTCACGGATCCCACGGATCCTTCCTCGAAGGAACCTTCCAGTAAATCTTTGGGATCCGTGGTCTTGGTGACTCAAGGCGACTCAAAATTTTCCTTTTGGAAATATTTGTGCCTAGTGTGTGCCTATATGCAAACCATTTGGAGTCGGTTATCTCGACTCCTAAAAAGAAAAGAAAAATTGGCTAGAATTGAAAAAACATACTATTATATGAGATAACTGAGTGCTCCTAATTCATTGTTGCTTAAATGAATGTACCCAAAACACATATTAGTTATGTGTCCTCTTTAGCATTCAAAAGACATGAGATGCAATGAAAGCGGGTTTTACTTTATATTAATAATGAAAAAGTGTTTGTCCTAGGCGTGAAATAGCTTTTATGAAAGTGATACGGGAAGAAGTATCCTTTTAGAAAGCATTTTGAAAAAGTTTCTTTGTTTGAAGAAAACGTTTATCCTTGAAGAAAAAAAATAAGTATGAAATTACGTGTTGTAAGAGAAACTTACCTTGAAAAGTAAAGGACAATTATGAAAGTACGAGTTGTAAATAAAACCTATCTTGGGTTTTGAAAATTCCCGTATTGTTTGTGAGTTGTGTGTGAAATAGAGATCCTAGACTCAAAAAGAAGAAGGCTAGTGTTTACATACCTTGTAGAATTTAAAAAACTAATTACGACGATTGTTCCATGAGACCAAGACCAAGACGAAGTAGGTTGAATAGTTCCCGCTTCAACGGTTTGGTGAGGACGTCGGCTATGTTGTCTTCGGATGCTACCTTCTCAATGGAGATGTTCCCCTTTTGAACATTGTCTCTTAAGAGGTGATGACGAATCTCTATATGCTTGGTGCCAGAGTGAAATACCGGATTCTTGCTTAAGTCGATGGCACCTTTGTTGTCACATAGAATGGCTATGTCTCTTAGATGAATGTTGTTGTCAACTAACGCTTGTTTCATCCATAGTGCTTGTTGGCATGCTTTGCCGGCGGAGACATATTCGGCTTAGGTTGTTGATATGGCCAATGTCGTTTGCTTCTTTGAGAACCAAGATGTTAAACAACATCCCATGAAAGTACATACACCACTTGTACTCTTTCGGTCAACATAATTACATGCATGGTCAGAATCTGCATATACAATTGTTTCTACCCTGCACCCTTAGGATACCATAATCCTAATTGAGTCGTACCCTAATGTATCTAAATATTCTTTGACGCCTTCTAGATGTGATGTTTTAGGATCTTCTTGAAACCTAGCACATAGACAAACACTAAACATGATATCCGGCCAACTAGCCGTAAGGTAGAGAAGACTACCAATCATGCCACGGTATTTTGTGTTATCAACAGATTCGCCGTCTTCATCTTTTGCGTTTAATGTCGGATGACATTGGTGTTCTTATGGGTTTTGACTCTTCTAAACCAAATTTCTTTAACATCTCCTTTATGTATTTAGATTGATTAAAGAAGATACCATCTTCTACTTGTTTGATTTGTAGACCAACAAAGAAACTTAGTTCTCCCATCATACTCATCTCAAACTCATCATGCATGATTTTAGAGAAATCATCACACATGTCTTGACAAGTAGATCCGAATATAATATCATCCATGTATAATTGAACAATGATTATATGTGATTCCTTTTTCTTAGTAAAAAGTGTATTATCAGCTAACCCCATGGTGTAGTTGTTTTTGATTAAAAATGACTTGAGTCTATCATACCAAGCTTTTGGAGCTTGTTTAATACCATAAAGAGCTTTCTTTAACTTATACACATGTTTAGGTTTTTCGAAATCGATAAAGCCCGGAGGTTGAGCTACATATACTTCTTTATTAATAAAACCATTTAGAAAAGCACTTTTGACATCCATTTGATAAAGCTTAAGATCATTAGCACAAAGATAAGCAAGAAGTATTCTTATAGACTCTAATCTAGCCACGGGGGCATAGTTCTCATCAAAGTCTATTCCTTCTTGTTGATTATACCCTTGGGCAACGAGTCTAGCTTTGTTTCTAGACACTACACTATTTGCATCTAACTTGTTTTTATATACCCATTTGGTTCCTATTATGGTTTGATTACTAGGTGGAGGGACGAGTGTCCAAACATCGTTAGAAACAAATTGATTTAACTCTTCCTGCATAGCCATTACCCAACTTTCATCTTTTATGGCTTCTTGTGTATTCTTAGGTTCTATGGTTGAGACAAAACAAAATAAGCTACTTTGGTTTTGGACTTGAGACCTTAAGGTTCTTTCGTTTAATTTTCCTATGACCTTATCTACGGGGTGATCTTTAGATTCT
The DNA here is from genome assembly GCA_022545495.1 of Chrysanthemum lavandulifolium. Taxonomy (NCBI): domain Eukaryota; kingdom Viridiplantae; phylum Streptophyta; class Magnoliopsida; order Asterales; family Asteraceae; genus Chrysanthemum; species Chrysanthemum lavandulifolium. The sequence goes on along the minus strand of CM040241.1, from coordinate 232,882,549 downwards.
TTAATATTGATGTTTTCGTTATTTAAAGGTTCATCTTCTTCGTTTGTATTTTTCTTTATTTCTATAGCTTCACTCTCGACAATCTCGTCATCGACAAGAGGTAGGGTAGGTTTGGGTGGCCTCTCATCAAATTTTACGTTTAATGACTCTTCAACCTTCATTGTTTCTTTATTTAATATGACATAAGCTTTGCTATTAGGAGAGTAACCTAAAAAGATACCTTCGATTGATTTAGGATCAAATTTTGTAAGGTAATCTTTAGTACTAAGTAGAAAACATTTGCTACCAAATACTCTAAAATGATCTAACGTAGGCTTTTTGCCTCGAAGTTACTCGTATGGAGTTTTACCTAAAAATGGTCTAATTAAGACTCGGTTAAGTATGTACGTTGATGTATCAACGGCATTGCACCAAAACTTTTGAGGTATGGATTGCTCATTTAACATGGTGCGACTCATTTCTTGTAGGGTTCTATTCTTTCTTTCAACTACCCCATTCGATTGTGGAGTGCGAGGAGCCGAGAAGTTGTGAGTAATACCATTAGCGTCACAAAAGGTTCCAAATTGCACTTCATTATCGAATTCCTTACCATGATCCGTTCTAATAGACACTATAGAACTTCCTAATTGTCTTTGGATTTTCTTACTTAATGTTTCAAAGTAATCAATGTTAACACTGCAAGCTAGGAAGTTCTTGAGGAGGACTGGTGAGCGTGTCAAATATGATGGTCAAAGAAGAGTGGATTTGACAAAAGCAAGATGGAGTGCTTTAACGCAGAAGAAGGGCATTTTGCTAGGGAATGTCGAGC